>QRFB01005070.1:0-41841 GCA_008931105.1 Oenanthe javanica
GACGCTTAGTGCACTGGTCTGGTTCACAAACGACTAACACTGAGTTGAATTCCCTTGACTTCTGTTATGTTTCAGCTGATTAACCATGGACTATTGCTTTGCTTCAAACACTGAATGTTGATAAACATAATACTTTCACTAGAATATTTTCTGATACTTAGACAACGTCTCCATTATTACCACAATCTTGAATACTTCATTCTCTGTTCTTCATTGACGCTTGAGCATTTAAATGAACTTCTTTCAGTGAGTATAACTTCAAGACTGCAGCTGTCTTCTTTAACCTTTGTCTNGGACTGTAACTGCCTTCTTAATCCTTTGTCTTTACCATGTCTTCAATTCTTCTAGATTCCTATGCTTCGAACACTGTCTATCTTCAATCAATGCCAATACACTGAAATCTTCTAGTGGCACTTTGTACTAAATCTTCAACACTTCTGAAACCCTGAAAGTCTTCAACTATTATTCTTCACTGAGGCATGAACATATTAATGTACTTCTCTCAATGACCTGTACTAGACTTCAAAACTTCTTCTAATGTCTTGATTCACTGTATCTGTCTTGTCTTCATTTCTTCCTAATTTCTGTGTAGGTGTAGTATTATTTATTTGTCATGTTCTAGTGTTGAGTTAACACAATTACTATTCATACAGCTTCGTAATCTCTCCAAGAAGGATGTCCAGGATAGTTTTATTGATAGGTTCATAAATGTCATCCCAACTAATATTACAATTGTCCTTCGAAATAGGGAAGTGTTTCATGGTACATTTTGATCGAATAATAAAAAAAATTGGCCTCCTGCCAATTGTGTGGAGAAGATACATTACCGTGTGGGATGTTCTTATGTTCAAGTATAACGGCGGAGCTCAGTTTGTGTTATCTGTCTTTGATAGAATGAAGATTGATTTTTTTTTGAAATAATCAACATTGGTAAAGACTCGATTCTACTAAGTCATCTAAATCTTTACTCATAATTTTAAAAAGAGATGATGTTTTAATATATTAGTTGACAATATGATATTTTTCTGACAGATTCTATAACTGATTCCGATTCTGGTTCCGTTTCTAACTTTGATTCGAATGTGGGAGACGAAGTTAATGGACTGGGTGGTGGACAAATTGAGGAAGCTGTAGAAAGCAATAATGAACCAATATCTGATGTAGAAGATGACTGAAATATTTGTAATTGAATTGTTTTAGATTGTTCTATTATAATGGATTTAAGTCATAGAATTTCTGGAAATGGGATGCTTGGAAATGAAGAATTTGGCTTGATACTTGTTGTCTTATAAAATTTAGTTTATGCATTATTCAAATTGTTAGATTTGCAGAAATCTTTATGTTCATGCTGAGCAGAATGCAAATTGTGTTGGAATAGAGATGTCAGGTTTTACTAATCCTGATATGTTAGATTTGCAGAAATGATAAGATCAAATTATAAAAAAACATAGCAAACTTATTGTAGTAGGAAAATGTCTGAAATCACTGAAAAACAGTGAGGAAATACACAATAAAGAGAAACCATATCAAATTCAAGTTTTCATAATATTTATTAGAATACTGAATGAAATATAAGTATTAGAATTAAAACATTTCCTCAGAAAAATATAATCATCCAGGTTATCCATCCATAGATGGGATTTGATTACATCAAATACTGATTGAGAGTACTGCATAATTGAAAATGCAAACCTAATAGAAATCTTCTTCGAACATATTGGTATTGGGTTTTGTAAAGTTTATATTCTCCATCCATCTCTGTGCCTGTCCTAGATTGCGAATTCTATTTCAAAATATTAAAACATGGAAAGAGATTATTCATAATAAAACAATAAGGATCAAACAATATTGTTGAGGGTAAAATACTAATACATGGATATAATTTTTTAGTCCTTATTAATATACCTCACCTTCATACTAATAACAATATTGTGTGCAAGATTAATAAAAATCCTAGAAGACTGGATGTATGTTAATGCCATGAAACCTGTTAACGTATATGTTATGAACATATTTTCATAAAAACTGCAAAGATGAAAATATAATGAGTTCACTTGGTAGAAATAAGAATGTTACTGGGAAACTTGGTAATTTTAGCACTCACAAGAATGATGATAGCATGTGCCTCTACTTGTCATTGGATAAGTATTTCTAGCTCAGCAATTTGTGCATCCCACAGTGACACTTTGACAGATAGGCTGAATACATAATTTTATTGAAAAAGATAAATATTGTTGTTATTGCTAATCCATTCTATCAATAACTTTGACCATGTATAAATTGAAATTTAATTATGCGCCTTACCTTCCATTGGTAAGCATAAAGCGAAGTTATGACCTTGGACCTCAAAGTGTTTGTATATCTATTTTCAGTTTTAAATTAGAAACAATGCCAATAACATCTATGAAATAAAGTGAATTTATGAGATGGATTCAAATACAGTTTAATTCTATATAACTTATTGATACAATTAACCTATTGCAAACGTGGGAACATGACCTGGTAGATAAGATTGTGCATCAACGTATAAATCCCCAATGTCTTTGAGTTCAAACTTATGTAATGGTATAGCCATGAATTCCTTACCAATTACTTGTATTGCACCCGTTTCATAAGTGAACAAAATCTTGATAGAGGAGGAAATCGGCCTTAGAGTTCCAGATGCCTTTACGGTTGTGAAATCACCGATATCGTAAATGTTGCATTCCTCAACAATGTTCTCGAAAAACTGTCATACTCCTGGATTTGCAAATGCATTAACATGATAATCCTGGTTTAAGATTTAAGAGAACAATATAGTTTGGTTAATGTAAAGTTGTTGTGAACTATTAATATATTTCTTACTCCATTTATCTTATAAAATAGTAACCTCAGCATCGAGCAGAATCATATTCATTCCCAGAAAATCAAATCCGCCATTAGTAGTTGAAGCCCACATTCGAGTTACACGAACTCTAATTCTTCCGTTCATTTCTTCTCTATCAAGTGCTTGTAGATAATCAAAAATATCTTGATACATGAATCAATACACTATGTTAGGATATATATGAACTGTAAAAAAGTTTCAAAACTTAATGAAATGTTGATAATAAAATAATAAAAAAATGGAATCACTAACCCATATTGTTTTGTAAGAGGTCTTGGTATATCAGTCCTCGGTAACTTTTATAGTTCTGGTTTAATTCTAATAGTATGTGTTTGAAGCTTATTTAAAGAAGTAATAATATTGACTATTAATATTGTTCAATCAAGTTATTTGATTAGCATGTCGATTAGGTGTTGATTGATATGAAAATATAAGATAATGATACATGTTTCCTAACAACATATTAGATGATGATGATTCTTTACATTAACCAAATCGACGCCTATAGGATCCTTATCAATTAAGATCTTTGAAATATATATTTTTATAGATATATACTTTCATAATGCCTAAAGTTCAGTTTAATATGTGCATTGTACCTTAAAAATAATTAATAATTACGAACAAATAAATAATTAAATCTGTGTTTGTACCATTAACATTTAGATAAATTCATATAAATCTGTTTAAAATATCTATTTTAAAAATGTAATATGATGTACAATTTATTGAACAAAATGAAAATTGTACATGATAAGAATATTGTTACAATGTTTCCGCATTAATGATTAATTAACATCAAGTGCATGAGATACAAGCCTACTCTAAAAATCAAGGTACACTTGGTAAATTGTAAAAGATCTCTGCATACACAACATTGATCGTAACATTTACTGAACCACCATCGTCATCATAAATCAATATATGCAACCTCACAGAAGACGTTACTCTAGAAACAACAACATTGAGTTGACCATGTGAGAACACGGACCTTGGAAGATATAGGCCAACCTTATCTAAAGATTGACCTTGTCTTTTGTTGATGGTCATTGCAAAAAATAACTACAAAGGAAACTGGACTCACTTGAATTCAAATGGCCAATTGATATCTGTAAGCACCATCTCAATTCTTGGGATGATGTGCATCGTACCAGCTTGAGAACCACAAAGAATTTCACAATCATTTGTGTTACATTACATAAACCCATTACCTTATTTAAATTCCTCGTAAGCATCACTACAGAGCCCACTTTTAATTTTAACTCATGTTTAAGAATGTATGGCATATTTATGGAATTCAGATACTCAACTGGAAATGCTCACCAGCAATAGTATGAATATCAATGATTCTACCAACTACATGTCCTCACTTTCTTTCCTTCCATTTACCTTCCTTTGTTTTCCAAGTAAACGACAGAGGGAATTCCATATAAGTGAGTTCTTTTGCACCTGACAATGTTTTGTTGCCATCAAACCAAGCCTCTAACTAGTTGTTTTTGGAACTTGCCTTGGCAACGATATTTTCCAAATTATCCTTGTTGTTGAATGTATTTTAGTATTATTAATTCACGGAGATATATTCAAAAGACATTACCTGAATATATCTTAGTAACAGGTAATATTATTAATTATCTTTAGATATATTCAAAAGATACTAAAGATAATTTTAGTATTTTAGTTGATACTATTTTAGTTGATAATTTTCCATGGCTAGATCCATGGACAGTTACCTTTTTGGAAAATGACGAATACATTTACCCTTAACCATACACAGAGAATCGACACAATCACTCCCACATGGTCCATGGATCATGAAATTCTTAACAATATTGTAACCAATATGATCCATTTTCTCATCTGGTATCTCAGTTGATATTAGCTTATCAATCTGGTCTATTTTTTTGGGTTTATCCTTTGGATGCAGCCAAATAAGCATATGCGTATGTGGAAGGCCACGTTTTTGGAATTCAATCACATGCATAACTAACATGGTTAATAAAGAATAATTATCAGATAAGGAGAGATAATACAAAAGGTTTTAAGCTGAAATTTGACAATCTTTCAAAATATTAAAGTGTAAGGCATACCTCCTATTCATTTACCAAAATAGTGCTTATTCTTGATCAAAACAATTAATTGGTCAAGCTTCAACTTGAAAACTCGTGCAATAATATCCGGAGCATTACTAACATCTACACCAGGCTTGTGCTCAAACATTGCTTGTATCTCTGGCCATTGCGTTTTGCAGGTCATTATGAGAAAAAGTGATGGGTGTCCAATGCTACGACAAATAGCAAGGAAATCTTTAAAATATTGATTCATGTATCGCTGTGATCCTGTAAATGTAGCAGGCAGAATAACATTTCTACCAACATTGGCCGAATCTGTATCACCTTTGCTTATTCAGCCACGGATATTTTTATATAAATCAGATCGTATCATATGTTGATGTGTTTTGATCCAATCTAGCCTGTACTACTCAACGCCAGTAAATGCATCAACCACAAATTATTGCCATAATCTCCCACCTAATGAAGCATCATGCCTTAAAGAACATGAAAGTATATAAAAATTGTTTCTTTATATAAGATTCCTGACCAATGCATATCGGGTTTGTACATATGTACTACATTACAAAAAGTGTTATGTGTTTAATGTACCTTCATTAGGATGGATCATGAGTTTATAAGCATAATATTCTCTCATAGATACAGTAGTTCTGCCTACATTTTCATCAGGAAAGTCATCGGGAGATAGTGATTGTTCACCTTCTTTGTTTTACTGTGAAACGAGATTTCAGTATAAAAACCTTCATCACCGTATGGAAAAAGGAATGGATACTGAAGCTGCATGAAATGAGCACATGTTTCATAGACTCTTTTTAAATAAAGTTGCTTGGTCTCGATAATGATATCCATGAAAGTTGAATAATCCTCAGCTTCACCTACAATTAATGCAGCAATGTCATTAGACTCAATGATGTGATTCGTCCTTCCAGAAGCTGACCTAGAATGAAGTAACTGTAGTTTGAACAGGTCTCTTGCCATACGAAAAACTTTTGTCAATTTATTGTGCTCATCTAGCATTTGTAACAATCATTCCGTAATTTATGGATCAAGATAATCACCATCATTCATCGCATTCATCCGATTTTGAACTTCATTCTCTGTATCATATATATATATATATATATATATATATATATANATATATATATAACTGACTAAATTTTGGAGATTCTATGTCCTTTGGCTTGAGAGTATCAAATAAATGATAATTTTGTCCATTCAATTTGAAGAAATATGGACCTTTCCCATTGTTGATCTTTTTATCAATTTTACCACCAATTGAGCTAAACTGAAACTGAGAATTATATGCTCTAATATTATTCATGAAATGAGTTGTTTTTTTACCAACAGATAGTAGAGATTTCAAGAAAGAAGGAGGTTGTCTTTCCTCGGGTAGTCGTATTTGACCATCTCTACAACACAATGAGAATGTCGACTCTAATTTCTTCCCTTTTTTATTATTATGTTCCGCATTCCACATGCCTGACTTACATTTTGTATAAACTTTTATTGGAGGACCAAGGTCCATGTACCCTCTCCATAGTTCTGGTATTATAGAAAAAAGACAAATTAGTCTACTGGATGATGTGTTTTACAAAGAGCATGAAATGCCGTAAGAGGATTGAAGTTAAAACCTTCTTATGGTAGTTTGCCATCACTTTCATCATCCAACACATATTGTCCTCGGCATGTTATTTTAGGAGTAATAATGTAAGTTTAATTAATCTATTTAAAAGTCATAAACATCAAAGTATGCAATTTGTTAGTAGGTACCTTCATCAGATTCATCTTCATCAATATCACTATTGTCTATAAAAAAATTAAATTATAAAAGATCTTATAAAAATATTTTATGACGAAACATATTCATTGAACATATTTCATTAGCTTGAGAACTGTAGTACACCTGTTTTCATTCTATTAAGTTCCTCCACTTCAACATAGTCTGTAATTTTCAAACATGAAAATGAATTAGATTTTATACGCAACAACCAATTACTCTATTCAATACATACCTTGGTTTATTTCTTTACTGTTTGTATCTGGATTATTTTGAAAAGCAGAAGTTGATGGAACCTTGAGACTTTTATCGTTCCTCAGACCTGGGAAAAAAGATACAGATTATAACTTCTCCACTAATTCAATATGCTCTGTATTTTTTAAACAGATTACGAAGCCTACTCATTAAAAAAAGACAATTATAAATGATCATACATACCTTGTGATATCTTTTTAGTGTTTAAGCTGGGATTGGTTTGAATTCCTTATCCGGAATGCTAGATGTTGTTGCACCATTCTTAAAAGGAGAATTTAATGGAAATGTGTTAAGATTTTTATCATTCCGGAGACCTGGGAAAACAGAGACAGAGTGGGATGTCAAATTATTGTTGGATCACAATATGCAATATATTAAAAATCATTCATTAAAATTAATGTTACGATATTTAATTTAATTTATATTTAGAATACCTTCAGCTATATTGAAGGACTCCATTAAGTTCTTCACACCACTGACCGTTTCAGACTGATACCAAACTGCAAGACAAATGTTTTTAAGGAAAAGAACACAAAATAGAAAATAATCATACCAATCCGTTCCGTACTCATAAGTTTAATATTGAGATGAATGTTCTAAGTACAACCATGTAAATCACCAGAAATAACATTAGCATGAGCTCCGTCAGTAGGGGTATTAACAGAGCATCTTTTTTGGCCTATCAAATACACAACAATCATTATGTGGGTTCAATCTAATGGATACAGTAACACTGTTACGTTAAGATTACAAATTCGCTGCTACGACAGAGACACCAGAGTAAGAGGATTCCGTTTACGACCCAGAGAAAGAACGAAATCAATAATGATCAATAATAATATAATAAAGCGGGAATGATTAATACAACGGGTCATCGATATTGCTAACCTGTTTTCTCCATCGAAAGAAACGTATGCAATCAAATTGTATACTAAATATTTAAAATTAAAGTGGCCATTGAAATATTCAATCAAAAAATCAAAAAAATATGGATAAGCAGAAGAGAGATACAAACCAGAGATGATGATGTGGATTCTTTAGGCAATCACCGTCGATTATCATTAGGTTTCAATTTAAAATTGACAGCCTTGGATCACGTTGTTTAACTGAAAGCATGATTTGAGGAATTATGATTCGAGGAAAGTAAAGATATCAGTTGACTGGGATGAAGGATATGGATCCGGGTCAATTAATAAATGGAAAATACATTAAAATACACTAAGCAATGTGATGGATAATATCCGTGAGAGAATGGGTAGTCAAAGATGGGTAAAAAAAGCGGAGTCAGGTCAAATAGTATTAAAAATACAAAGAAAAAGCCATTGGATAGTATCCATGAGGAGATGGGTTACTGATGTAATAAGAATATATAGAAAAATGATTATTAAATATAAATTCTTTAATTTTTTTATTAATGGTATTAATCTTTTTTAGTATAATTTAATTAAATGATGTAAAATAATTCTTTCTCACTTAAAAACATAAATTTTTATTATATTTTTTTAAAATAAAATACTATTCGATATTTTTGTAAATAAAATACTATTTTATATTTTTATTAAATTATAAAAAGATAAAAAAAAGATGGGAGTTTTCAAAAATACATAAGGATGAACATATTTTTGTAAAAATACTGACTTTTTTAAAAATATTTTTCAAAAATACGATTTTTTTTGCAAAAATACGGTTTGCAATTTTGCAACCATATTAGCAACTAGTGTAAAAAATGCAACTTTAAAATTTAGTAAAAATAATTATTTTTTGGGTACATAATACATTGTTTATCAAGTTGCACAGTTAAAATCAAAATGCAACCATAAATCAACCAAAAGCAACTTCAATTATATTTCAGAAAAATAGAAAAACAAGTTACATCAACCATTGATTTTTCAAAAACACCTTCCCATTCTTCAACATCTACATCAGGCAAATCAAATTTGAACACCTCACATGCAACCCGAACTACAACATTTTCAAGCTCTACATCTTGGGCAACTTTGTTACTGCTTTTTAACTTTGTTACAATATGCGCATCATTATCTGAAGTTGCTGCAACTTCTTTCTAATTGCTTCAACAACCTTTGAAAAGATTTTAGTATCTTCTACAACTTGTACAACCTTCTCTCCAGGTTGAGCAACCTTCTTTGCATCTTCTGCAACTTATGCAGCCTTATCTGCAACCAAAATAGCTTCAACCTCACCCTCTCTAGCACATCTTTGCAACTCTGGTACAACCTCTGTAATATGTAACACATAAGTACATAGCAAAATCTAATTGAAAAATGATAATGTTAAAAATCAAAGCAAAAAATTTACATAAATATTACCACTCCTTTCTTTTTCATATTTGAATCTTCCTCTAATTTCTTTATAACATTTTCAAGTTTCTCCATTGTTTCCGGAGAAAAATTCTCAGACAATAATTCTTCATTCTCACAGCCTTCTTGAACATCAACAGTAGAAACATCAATTACAACATTTTCAACCATAATTGAAGAATCCACACTTTAATTTACCCTTCATCTTCTTTTTTGCCCTTCATCTTCTTTTTTGCCCTTCATCTTCATAGAAGCCAACTTCAATTTACACTTTGAATGCGAGACAGAGGCTTCCGAAGTAGAAAGAGAAGCAAAGAACAATCTCGTACAAACCATGTCGAGTCTAAACAAGCTATAAAATTATATAAAATAATCAACAAAACAAAAACATTTCAATTAAGCACATATAAACGATAATCAAAACACAACATACAACAAAACTTATATAAATTGCATGAAATAGAGAAAACAAATTCAAAAATTTAGGGTTTATATATATAACCATATATATATATATATATATATATATCATAATCAATAATTTTAAATAAGATGAGATTAAAATCACCTATATAAATCGAAATCTGAAAATTACAATGAAAATGACCGGTAAAGAAATTATAGTGAGGAAGAGATCGAAGAAGGATAATGACAATGAGAATGGAGAGCGGAGAGAGACACTGAGTCTAAGAGGGAAAAGAGAGAGAGTCTAAGAGAGAAAAGAGGTAGAGTACGTGGGTAGGTGCATTTAACTACCGTATTCTTGCAAATTAATTATTTTTAATTTTAAGAAATAGTAAATTTGCAATAAAATGACAGAGTTCGTATTTTTGCAAATATAATATTTAAATGTAGCATATTTGATAAATTCTCAAAAAAGACTCAATCAAAAGTATTCCTTACGACATAACTGTAACAAAAACTGTATATATTTTGATTCCAAACCTTCAGTATAATATAAAATCAATACATTTTTTTTTGGAAACAGAACAAATATATTTTTAAATAGTATTGTCAATCGATCCTAATATTTAGAGCATATCCAAGGGTGATATATAAATTTGTTAGCTAAAATGGTCTTCTATAATTATTATGTAAAATTTTAGTTAAAGAGAAAGACATTCACTCCAATGGTATTATCTATGACAATCATCATATAAAATTATACATGAGAGGTTTATTGGTTCGACAAATATAGAATATGAAATATGATTATCTATAATATTTTGCTAAGGGGAACAAGGTTGGAGTGCATGAATTTTTAGATATCCTCTAAATAGTGACACATAGATGTCACATACGTGCCATGTAGATAATTTAGCTAATAGGTTTTCACCATTGGAGATGTTCTAAGGTATTAAAATCCACTGCACTCTAATTTTTTTGAATAAGTAGTCTTATATTAAATTTGAAAATTATAAATAAAGACTTATACCGTCTTTCAAATAATTAATGGATCCAACTACTCGTGTTAATCAATATTTAACTTATACAATAATGCATTTTTAAATTTTTATTCAATATATTACGACAATCACATGTACACATGTCGAACAATAACCTATAAAGCCTTAACCCAAAATTTATATCACAATCTCTTTTATTATATATATATATAATGCTCCAACATAGAGTTGATTTTAAACCTTTTAATCATTAATATCTGCACAATATTTATTTCACTTATTTTTCCTCATTAAAATAATTATTCCTATAAATAAATTATTTATTTCACTAATCTTTACTCATTATACATGTATTAATAGTGTTAGTTCCGTAAGGATGTGTATTATTAGCTAAAGGGGGGGTTGAATAGTTTAATACTCTTTTTAAAAATTAGAGCTTGACATTTTAAAGTTTTCTTTTCTCTTTTAAAAAAGTATTACTAGTCAACTAGTAAATAAAATGCGGAAAGTAAAGAGAGAGAAAATAAATAGAGTACACATAGTATTTTTATCCTCGTTTGCGATGACGCAATCCCCTAACGGATCCGCTCACCCCTAGTCTAGTCCCCGAGTCCCTCCCAGAACTCGGGATTTTGTACTATAAAAATATGCACTCCTTATAGTGGCAGAGAAGCTTTTTACAACACTATGTATTTATCTTGAACCTTATCTACCCATTAACCTCTCAAAATACAATAGCAAAACCTACTTTATTTATCTTGGAGCGTAACTCCCCGCTACCTCCTCACAATCAAAGTAGAACCCCTACAAGTTGGTCTTAGAGCGTAACTACCCGTTACCTCTTCATAGACAAGTAGTATCTCTTACGACCTTATCTTGCAGCGTAACTTCCCCTTACCTCCTCAAAGATACGTAAAAATCTCTGCGTAGACTATGTTCCTCTACAACAATCTAGGTCTTGGATCTGGGTCTTAGGTCTTGGGTCTTTCCTTTTCCTCATAGTGTAAAGACACCCAACTCCCCGTTGATGTGCCTAGGACTTGGGTCGTAAAATAATGATCACCTCACTTCACTTTCACCTCACAACAAAGTCTAGACAACAAGTACTATGACTTTTAATTTCCCTATTTAAGAAAAGACGATTGGTGGAATAGTATATTACTGTACTAAACCGGAGACAAACAATTATATATAAAATAACCGAAGCAACAATATATATAAATATGAATAGGGTAAGTCTTTTCGTGAGAAGGACGAACCACACATTATGTGCTAACGTGTATGCAATAAAGCAAGTGTGTATGCTAAATTAAGGCACAGAAAGTAAAGTGTATGAATGCAACTACTTTAAAGTAAATATGCTAAAGTAAAGTGTGATATGTAAAGCGTATGAATGCAATGCAAGCACTTAAAGTAAATACATAAATATATATATATATATATATATATATATATATATATATATATATATATATATATATAATATACAATAATATATAGGATATATAAGACTGAAAATAACTAACCCAAATATATTGTTACTTGAATGAGATCAAATACGTTTCTATCTACTTTGTTTATAAGGCCTTAAGAAAATTAAAACAACTAAACTATGGCCTTTCTAAACAATAATAATATGTGCCACTTAGATTTGTCGAGAGTGTTTCGTTTATGTCTTACTATAAACTTATACGAATATTATCTAACTCGGAATCAAGGTTGGCTTAACTTCAAGAACTCAACAAGTAAGGCTTGTTTATACCTCTAGATAATAATATGAGATTTATACAAGTAGCATTTAACTTGGTGTTCGAAGTTAATTAAACTACGAGTGTACTTTGTTTATATCTCTAAATAACCATATGAGATTTACACAAAGGAACACAACTCCGAATAAAAGTTAGTTTCTTTCACTTAATAATTCAAACAATGAGTTTTTTTGTTTATGTCTTAATAGATACACTTATACAAAAATTCTCGACTTAGAATTAAAGTGAGTTTAAATTTACAAATATTATACGAGAGAGCTTCATTTATATTTCTAAATAATATATGAGATATATACGAATATTCTTATCTCGGAATATAAGTTAGTTTATATCTCTATTTATTTCAAACAAGGAGATGTTCATTTATATCAAATAATATTGACTTATACGAATTATATCTCAACTCAGAAATAAATTGAGTTAGCTTTCTATTATTCAACAAGGGACCTTTTGTTAATATCTCTATAAGAGACTTATACAAATCGGTTCTAACTCGGAATAAGATTTAGCTTTAATTACAAAAGTTCAACGAGGAGTCCTTTTGTTTATGTCGTACCTCGACTTATACAAATTGGTCTCAACTCGAAACTTAAGTAACTTGGAGTTGTTGTTAATCCCGGAAAGGTAAACCAATTATATGAACAACTAATTTAGGAGAGTAAGAGATGAAAATAAAGCTTCGCTAAATACAAACACAATTTATATATATTTAAAGAAGGTAAACTATTAAAGCTCGTGTATATATAAATCGAAAACAAGGTCAACTATATAATATAACAACAAATCAAAATAAGCTATAATATAAATATTATATAGGCCGAATATTATATATATATATATAGTGCTATAAAATTAACTAATTTATGACCCTTGTGCTCTTTAGTTAGAGACAAAATATTTTTTTCGAAATCAAGGAATATGAGTTAGGTTCGGGAATGAATGTTCGTGTTTGTATCCTAAAATTAACCAAGCAAGCAAGATGACACTAACACTACTAAATTCGAACTAAGGTACTGATATATATACAAAATTATATATATATATATATATATATATATATAATTATGTAACTAACTTATAACCCTTGAGATCTAGAGAGATGTTATTTCCCTTATGTACAAAGTTTGTAAAAGTGGGGTTGAATAAAAACTTTAAGAAATATGTAAATTTCTTGTGGAATTAAAGTTTTTAGACAATTATTAAAGTGTTTTAAGGTGCAAAGTAAAGAAACTATTTAAGCTAGAATTAAAAACTGATATACTGAAGAAAAAAAGGCAANGAAGGGGGGTTGAATAAAAACTTTAAGAAATATGTAAATTTCTTGTGGAATTAAAGTTTTTAGACAATTATTAAAGTGTTTTAAGGTGCAAAGTAAAGAAACTATTTAAGCTAGAATTAAAAACTGATATACTGAAGAAAAAAAGGCAATTTAAAAATTACTAGTGGATTGGTTTTTCACTAGTGAATATTTTGCTTTCAATTAACCTTGGTCAGAATAATCAAGTTGCTTACAAGTATGAAAATGTGAACAAGAAAAAGCAATACAATTGTTTCTAACTTTCCTAAGCGTTTCTTGTTCTTGTTCTATCTTACACACTTGTTACAATAAACTATTAAACTATATATAGCAGTTCACTACCTACATCTATTTTTCTATCGACAGATAAAATTGAAATTACATTTTACAATATTTTTCACTAAAATAGATTGTAGCTTCTTTTCACAGTCTCCTTTGCATTTGTCTTGTTCTGGAAAAATCTTTGTCTTGATCTTTTCCTTGAAGACTGTGTTGCCTTGAAAGTCTTCACAATCCTGACAAGATTGTCTTCCATTGATTCATTTTCTGCAAAGTTCTCATTCCTTTTGTCCTTAACCACTTTAGGAAACATTGACCAATTGATAATTGTTGTTAAGCTTATCAATCAATCCTTCTTTACTTATCCATTGATGGATAGGTTATCCATTGATCAATCGATGTATCAATGGATATTTTGGTTATCCCTCGATTCTTTATCCATTGATGGTCTTTTATCCGTTGATTGTCTTAATGCTTTAATCCGTTGATGGAGATCCATTGATTTGACTTTAGTTAACATTTATCCATCGAACAGTTCTCACATCCATCGACTTCAATATCTGTGGATCACTTCATTTGTGAGAATTCTTACTTAGAATATTTACAATTGATCAGTCATTCTTCACATCCGTTGAGGAGCTATAAATTGAAGTCAATAAACATCAGTTGACTTGTTCACATCATCCATTGACATGTTACAATCAATTGATAATGAAACATGAACCAATTGTTACAATTCAATTTATCAGTTGATTAACAAATTTCAACTGATAGCTAGTTTCCTAATCAATGGATATTTATAAGTCATATATCCATTAACTGGTTATAATTAAAATAAATTCTATATTACAATTCTAAGAACATTGTTATCATTAAAAACTCATAATTCCTAACAATCTCCCACTATTTATGAATATGAGGAATATACATAAATTTTATGTTGATGATAACAAAAATCTCTAAGTGTATTCAATTTAGAGAGAATTACTATATTGAACTGTAAAGTTGCTAGAGACAGAATGATCATGTACCAGTGGCAGATGAGCCTTGGTGAATTTGATGATGAGTATGAGTTGTCTAACTTCTCCTTCTTTTGCTTGACTCGTACATCTTGTCTTCATTTTCCTTCATCTGCCAATACAATGACCCTTTCAGAATCTTTTCATCTTCAACATTATAATGCAATTGGCTTGCAAGATAATTCAATTCCAGATTGGGTAGTTTGTTGATTTCTTGATAGATGTCAATGCACTTCTCTCTATTCTCCATGTCCTTGTATATCATCATGTAAAAAGGCTCATGAAGTACCTTCTTTCCTTCAGGGTTCCATATTTTCACTCTGTCATCCCTTTCCTCTTGAAGTGGTGCTTCCCTTAGACTTTTCATTTTGTTCACAATGTCATGTGCAAGCTCCTTGGTCAAATAGTACCTTCTGTTGAGCATAGTGTAGATCTTCCTTAGAGTGTCATAGCCCTGTTGCATAACTTCATTGAATGTATATGATGAATGTGAACCATCTTCATATTCGTTGTGAAGAAGATCCACATCCCTTTTTCTTTGACCTTTAATAGCCATCATCCCCTCAATCTTGATTGAGACAAAATTTTCAGGCTTGGATTTGAATACCTCTATTTCCTTGGATTGACCACTCCCAGATGCATGACTCTGAAAATTTATCTCCTTTGGTTTCTCCTCCTTAGCCACCTCTTTATCAACTACAAGTTTCCTTTTAACTCCAAAAATTTTAGATTTGTCTACAGGTTTCTTTGCTCTTTGTTTCACCCTTGGCCTCTTCTCATCTTTTTTTCTCTTGGCTTATAAAATTCTTTCATTCTCCTCATCATACTCCTTTTGTAGTTGAATTGCTAGTTCCTCCTAAGCTTTTTCTTGTTGCTCTCTGTCTTTGATTCCACCTATGATTGATTTTGACATTAATATATCTCCTCCCCCTGTGACAGACTTCTTCTTCTTTCCTTCTTCAATTAAAATGTCATTCCCTTTTTTGTCACCAGTTTGGGAGCTACCTTCTTCCACCATTATTTCTCCTTTCTTCACATCCTCAATAATTTCTGGAATTTGAGAGATTGACTCTTGTGCATCAATTTCTTTGTTTTTGCTTGCAATTGAATCAAATTGTTGCACAATTTATTGAGTCAATGTCTTCTTTGGATCTTTCTTTTGAATGACATTTTCTGTGTTCTTGACCACAACTTCAATCTCCCTCCTCATCTCCTCATCCTTCTCCCTCTTTTTATTATCAACAACGGGCTCTTGCTCCAAGGATTGATAAATTAAAGGAGTTTCCAAGAGTCTTCTCATGAGTTTGATTTGGGTGACTTGATTTGTTAGAATTTACTCCATGCTAACTTTCATAGCCTACACTCTCTTTGTTAATTCCACAACTTTGTCCTTGGCTGTAAACTCAGCGTCAAGCCTTTGCTTGATTTTTGTCATCATTGTAAGACTGAGCCTAGAGTCAATTATTGTGTCAAAGTGTGTTATGGCATTGTCAATCTCTTCCCTAATCTTCTTCAAGGCATTCTTGGAACCTGTGACATGCATTTTCTGAATTTTTAAGTTGTCTCTGTAGAAGTTGAGAATTCTTCTATGTACAGGGTCCTCCACATTTTCTCATCCATTGACTTTTTGTAGTGTGAAACTATTACTTTTTCAGTATCAGCCAAATTAGTTTCATCACTAGTCATTGCATGCTCTAGCATATCATCATCAGAATCAAATTCAAAATCTTCAGGATTCATGTGAGAAATATCATCAGGCATTCTGACTAAATTCTCCTTTCCACTCCTGAAAACTTCTTCAGGCTAGACCAACCCTAATATCTTCTCAGCCTCTTGATTTGTGACTGCTGCCAATTCTTGATAATAAGGATCTTCATGTTAAAAGGTATCAGCATTTAGATTAACATCAATCTCATCATTATCATCCACCTTGTGGGCATCTGCAATTCCTGCAGGATCTTCATTTCCTTCATCTCCCCCTAACTTCAACCCCAAATCCTAGGTGAGTTCTGCTGTTAATTGCTCAATTTTAGAAGTTGATGCTTCATGAGATGGTGAAATTAGTTTCTCTCTATTCTTTTCTTTCTAACTCTCTTCTATCTATTTTTGCATCAGGATCTCATCATGGATTCTCATCTCTCCCTCATAATGCTCTTCCTTTTCATCACCTTCTAAGGTGGAACTCTCTTTACTCACACCCTCTCTTTTTGCCTCCTCAGAAGAAATTGAGGGCCTCTCATTCACACTCTCTCCTTTTGCCAAGGTTTGCAAACCTTGCCTCTCACTCACCTCACCCACTCCTCTCAATCCTAATAATGTGTTTGCCACTTGAATTGTTTCAACAGATGGTTCAATAATTAGAATAGAAGTGTCAATCGATGGATGAGAAATATCCATCGATTAATGAATATCTATTGATTGGAGCTCGTCGATAGATGCAAGGATATCAGTCGATGGAAGTGAACTATTCAATGGATGTTGGATAATATCAGTTGATTGAGTAATATCCATTGACTTGGGAGAATTTTTAATATTTTCCTGATCAACCAAGGTGTTAACCTCATTTGGTGAGTCAGGTGAGAGTGTTGGCTCCACCCTGAGTTATAAAGAGGGTGAATTTGAAACATTAATGTTATATATCATTAATGTTTCTGAAGAAATAGATTTTGAAGGAGATTGAGGAGAAGGAATAGATAATGAATGGGGTTATGTCTCAGCATTTACCTGAGACACATCAACAGAAGAAACTGAAGGCTCCACCAAACTTTCATTTGTCTTTGCAGGTATGTGTGTACCCTGTGCACTTACCTTACTCTTCTTTCTCCTTTTAAAACCTTGAAATTTCTTGTGCCCCTTATCCCCAACAGATGGTCCTGGTTGAGACCTCTTTTCAATAGCTACACCTTGTTGAGAAGGTGCAACTAGGGATGTGCTAATATCCTTTAACACAACATTAATCTTTTACGAGATTGGGCTGGTGGTTGGCTGGACAATCTCACCCTCACCCACTTTATCCTTATGACTTTCTTGATGTTGGACAGTTCCCTCACCCTCACTTACCACCTTAACACTCCCCTTAGTGTTTTTTCTTTTTCTAGATTTTACAACAGTAGTTTGTTGAGAAACTACTGAGGTAGTTTTCTTAGATTTGGATTTTGAAGGTTGTGCAACTTGGGTAGGAGAGATAGAGGCATTTCCAACTCCATCCATCGTTGCAGAAGGCAAGGAAAGTGAGATTTCCATATCAGAAAAAGGAATGTTATGAGTTTTGAGATAAACCTTTACAAATGGAGGATATATGAGGCACAACCTAGTATGTAGGTTAATTCTCACCAAATCCTTGAAGACCCTTTTGTTCTGAGTCCATGTTTCCATGTCATCTATAATTTCATACTCTCCAACAGCAACATTAATTAACATCATAAAGAATCTAGTAAAGTAAATGTTGTTCTTTCTAGATGCTTTATTTTCTAATTTGGCAATCAATTAATTTAAGAACAATGTGCTAAAATCAAAGTATTTATCAAATAGGATACTATAAGCAATTTCTTGCATACTGGTTGTAATTGCATCAAAATTACTTATTTTTCCAGAAAACACCTTGATAATAGCATCAAAGAAATAACTCCACTCTTTTTTTAGATTTTTCATAACAACCTTACCTAATCCAGTTTCAGTATTAGCATAATTAACAGTTGCTAGCATGTCCCTAATATCATTATCATTGGGTGAATTATCACAGTTATTATCACTAAGAGCCTTGGACACTTTGCAATCTCCCAAAAACTTTATCAATGAATGAAAGCCTTCAAGAGCATCACCCACTATTAAACATGCAACAAAATTGTTCCACTCATAGATGAAACCGGTTGATGATGAAATCTTCTTTTCTGGTGCCATTGCTATTCTTAGAAAGAGATTAATGAAGAATCTTTCGAAGAAATTAGCACGATTGCCTTAGGGTTCTTGATATGGAGAGAAATAGAGATACAGAGTTCAGAGATTAAGAATAAAATGACAAGTAAGATTGAATGAGAAAAGAAACTGTTATTTATATTTTTGAAATTAAAAGGACCTTTTAGAAATTAATTTAATTCATTTTGAGATAGATACTAAAATGAAAATGACGTTGAAAAAGAATACTAAGAGAATTACTGCAAATAGCAATCAATTAATATATATATATAAACATATATAAATATCCGTCAATTGATAAAGTAGAGTAACAACGACTATGATTTGATCAACGGATGTGTAAAAACTTTAGAAATTCTATTACCATCGACGGATAATTATATCCATTGTTACAAAATAATCAATTTATCAATCGTTAAACAATTACCAGGGTAATTATTTGTCGATAGATAAATATTCATCGATAGGTATATATTATATCAGTCGTTTAAATATATCCATCGATAGTTGAAAAATATCCATTGATGATTAACACAGTTATCAATTGATCACTCAGTTTCAACAGATAAATGTAAACAATGGCTTCATTACAACTAAATATAACTTAGTAGACATTTTAAGCAAAAATTTAAGTAAAATTGAGCACACCTAACTCACATACTAATATATTAAATGTAGATTCATCTAGAGATTTGGTAAAAATGTCTGTAAGTTATTGTTCACCAGGGACAAAATGTAATTCAACTGTACCATTCATTACATGTTCCCTAATGAAATGATACCTTATGTCAATGTGTTTGGTTCTGGAATGTTGCACAAGATTTTCTGTTATTGCAATGACACTTGTGTTATCACAGAAAATAAGAATCATGTTCATGTTGAACCCATAGTCAAATAGTTATTTCCTCATCTATAATATTTGTGCACAACAACTTCCAGCAGCAATGCACTCAGCTTCTGCAGTTGAAATTGATATTTTGCATTGCTTTTTGCTAAACCATGACACAAGTTTATTTCCTAGAAATTGACAGGTGCCTGTTGTACTTTTCATGTCTATTTTGCAACCGGCATAATCTGTATATGAGTAGCCTATTAGATTAAAACCAGAATCTCTAGGATACCAAATACCCAAATTTGGTGTACCCTTGAGATATCTAAATATTCTCTTAATAGCCACTAAATGAGATTCTCTAGGATCAGCCTGAAATCTAGCACACAAACATGTAGAGAACATTATATCTGGCCTACTAGCAGTTAAATATAAAAGTGAGCCTANGATATAAAAGTGAGCATACTGTGGCTCTATAACTTGAAATGTCCACTTTAACTTTCTTAGTATTCAATTCAAGTTTAGTGGCAGTGACCATGGGAGTTTTTGCAGAAGAACATTCATTTAAGTCAAATTTCTTCAAGTCATGAATGTACTTTGTTTGATTTATAAAAATGTCATCCTTAACTTGTTTGACTTACAAACCAAGAAAGTATGTAAGTTCTCCCATCATGCTCATTTCATCCCTACTTTATATTAATTTGGAAAACTTTTTGCAAAGTCCATCAGCACTTAAGCCAAATATAATGTCATCCACATAGATTTGAACAAGAATAATTGAGCCATTAACATTTCTATGAAATAGAGTTTTATCAACAGTACCTCTTATGAAGTGATTCTCAATGAGAAACAAAGATAAGGTGTCATACCAGGCCCTTGGTGCTTGTTTCAAGCCATAGAGTGCTTTGAGTAGATAGTAGACAGAGTTAGGAAATTTTAGATCTTCAAAGCCAGGAGGTTGTTCCACATAGACTTCCTCTTCTAGTACTCCATTCAAAAATGCACTTTTCACATCCATCTGGTAGACTTTGAAATTAGCATGTGCAGCATAGGCCAGAAAGATTCTAATTGCTTCTAACCTTGCAACTGGTGCAAAAGTTTCATCAAAATCAATTCCTTCTTCTTGTGAATAACCCTTTGCTACAAGCCTTGCTTTATTCCTAGTCACAATACCAGTTTCATCCATTTTGTTTCTGAATACCCATTTTGTACCAATTACTGATCTGTCTTTTGGTCTGGGCACCAGCTTCCATACTTTATTTCTTTCAAACTGATTCAGTTCTTCTTGCATAGCCAAAACCCAATCAGGATCCATGAGAGCCTCTTCAATTCTTTTGGGTTCTTCTTGAGATAGAAAACTGCTATACAGACACTCATTTTGAGTAGCACTTCTTGTCTTGACACCATCTTCTGCATTTCCAATAATTAGTTCAAATGGATGGCTTCTTGTCCATTTTCTTTGAGGATACAAATTTTGCCTTNCTAATTATCCATTAAAAAATGCACTCTTCCCATCCATCTGGTAGACCTTGAAATTAGCATGTGCATCATAAGCTAGAAAGATTCTGATTGCTTCCAGCCATGCAACTGGTGAAAAAGTCTAATCAAAATCAATTCCTTCTTTTTGTGAGTAGCCCTATGCCACAAGCCTTGCCTTGTTTCTGGTCACAGTACTAGTTTCATCCATCTTGTTCCTGAATACCCATTTTGTACCAATCAATGATCTATCTTTTGGTTTGGACACCAGCTTCCACACTTTGTTTCTTTCAAATTTATTGAGTTCCTCTTGCATATCCAATACCCAATCAGGATTCTTGAGAGCATCTTCAACTCTTTTAGGTTCTTCTTGAGATAGGAAGCTGCTATACAGACACTCATTTTGAGTAGCACTTCTTATCTTGACACCATCTTCTTCATTTCTAATGATTAATTCAAATGGATGAATTTTTTTCCATTTTCTTTGTAGAGGCAAATTTTGCCTTCTTGATGAAGAAGCTTTATTGTCATTGTTGTTGTACTCATGTTGATTTGAATTTGAAGATTGATTCTGAAACACTCCCCCTGAGTTGGATACCCTAGATGTAGAGTGTTGATTATCCATTGAAGGATTATTAGTTGATGCATTATCAGTCCATGGATGTTTGTCAACCGATAAATTATCTATTGATGTTGTGACATCAATTGATATTGGGTTTCTGAGTACTTGTGAATTTACTGAAACAATTTCTTCATCACTTTCTTCATTTGTTCTATTAGATTCATTTTCAAACTACAGTGTGTCATGATTTCCTTCATCAAACAAGCCTTGAATCTTTTTATCATCAAATACTACATGTACAGATTCCATAACAATGTGTAGTCTGAGATTGTAGATTCTATAGGNAATCTTTTTATCATCAAATACTACATGTACAAATTTCATAAAAATATGTAGTCTAAGATTATAGACTCTATAGGCTATGCTTGATAGTGCATACCCAACAAATATAGCTTCATTAGCCTTGGCCTCAAATTTTCCAAGATTTTCACCTTGATTTCTCAGAACATAATATTTGCAATAAAAGACATGAAGAAATCCCACTTTTAGCTTTTTGTCTTACTTGATCAATTGACATGGAGTCGTTCCTTGAGTTTGATTAACTATGGAGATGTTTTGAATATAGCATGTTGCATTAATGGCCTCAGCCCAGAAGTATGTTTATAATTTAGCATCTTCTAACATAGTCCTAGATGCTTCAATCAATGTCCTATTTTTCCTTTCAACTACCCCATTTTGTTGAGGTGTTCTTGGTGTAGAGAAGATATGTATGATTCATTTAGATTCACAGAACTCCTTCATTGTAGAATTCTTAAATTCTGTTCCATTGTCACTTCTTATTTTCTTTACATCCAATCTAAGACATTTCTAAACTTCTCTGATGTGCTTGATGATGAGATCACTTGCTTCATCTTTTGAATGCAGAAAATAAGTTCATGAGAATCTAGAAAAGTCATCCATAATGACTAGAGCATACTTCTTCTTTGCAATCGACATGATGTTCACAGGACCAAACAAATCCATGTGTAATAACTCAAGTGGATTCTCAATTGATGATTCCAATTTTGACTTGAATGATGTCTTCCTTTGTTTTCTTTTCTGACAAGCATCGCATAGTCCATCCTTGGCAAATTCCATCTGTGATAAACCTCTCATTTTATTTTTCTTAACCAACTGATTCATGGCTTTGAAATTTAAACGAGCTAATTTCTTATGACATAGCCAACTCTCATATATACTTGCCTTAGAGAGAAGACAAGTCATAGAATATGCTTTTGTTGAGTTGAAGTCAGCTACGTACACATTTCTTTTTCTGTTCCCAGTCATGTCTAGGCTTCCATCTTTCTTGTTGGAAATTATGCATGCATCCGTTGTAAAGCAAACTTTATTTCCATTATCACATAGTTTTTCTGATGCTTAACAGATTATGTCTTAAGCCATCAACTAGAGTAATAGGTTCATTAATGACATTTTCTGTTGAAATCAAGCCATATCTCATGGTGTAACCCTTGCTGTCATCTCTAAAAGTTACTTCAGGTCCATCTCTCTCCTCAAACTTTGTCAGCAGGGATTTATCTTTAGTCATATGCCTGGAACATCCACTGTCCAAGTACCAAAGATTCCTTCTCTTTCCCTGCACACATTCCAAAAACAATCAAGTTGATTTTGTTACTCAAGTTGCCATGGGTCCTTTCTTATTAGTTTCTACCTTTGGTTTGGTTTCCAACTTTTATACCTTTGGTTTAGATGGTTTTACTTTCACTTCAACCTTAGGTGTTAGTTTTCTCATCTCAGGATTCTCAGTGCTAATACTTGGTGCATGAAAATTATTGTGCATATTTCAGGGCATAATAGGCATATTCATGTTGGCAAATGCAAGATATAGATTAAACATATAAGGAATTGATGCATATTTAGCATGAATAGCACGAGGATCAACTAATTGAGGATAAACATAATTAGAGTGCATGTTAGGTATGGCAGACACATTGGATGTTGCAGGCATATTGGACTTGCATTGCATAGATAAGTGATTTTCACTACCACGCTTAGCACATATATTTCTTGGAGCATACTTGTCAGGTGTGTAGTTATTGTGCTTGTTTATGCCTACTTTACCATTTCTATTTTTTTTCTTCTTTTCATTAGGCTTAATATTAGGTTTTATCTTTTCTAATTTTTCTTTCAATTGGTTTTTAGATAAGAACCCTATATTGGCCTTTTCAACTTTGATTTGAGGTTTAGAGGAGCCACCTTCTTCTACAAATTTAATAGGTCTGTTGAGCTTGGTCTTTAAAGTAGATTGTTTAGCAGTTGATGATTTTTAAATCGATGGATGACCATCTGTTGATTCAATATTATCAATCAATAGATAATCCTTATCAGTTGATTCGGGATTAGCAATCGATTGCTCTTTGTCCAAAGATTGATTTTCATCAATAGCTAATCTCTCAAGAGTTTCATACAACATGATGAAGGAGTTTGTTCCATGAATGTCATTCAACTTTTTGCTAGCTTTACTGGACTTGTTCCATTTGTCAATGGTTTTCAAGATTTTTACTTTGTTGATTATCTCTCTTGAACTGGGATCCAGGCCTTTGCATAGGATTCCTCTTGAATTTGAGTTTGGAAAATTTTCTTGATAGAAAAGTCAGATGCTCATCTATCTCGTTCATTTCATCCTTGGTATATGATTCATCATCTTCAACTATTTCTTTTCTTTTTCTAATTAAGAATTCATCATATCTAGTACCACTTGTAGCTTTACAATTACCTTCCTTCTTCCCTTCTTTAACAGCAACATCTTCACAGTGTTCTGCAACTTCTTTATCCTTGACCACTAAGGCAACAGACTTTTCCTTCTTCTGACTTTTCTCAATCTCCTCATCTTGCTGTAGTTCAAACTCATAAGTCTTCAAGATTTCATACGGCTTATCAAGAGTATATTCTTTAAAGTCAAGAGATTGTCTTATAAAAACAGTCAATGGTTTCCATTCCTTGGATAAGGACCTCAAGAATTTGAGGTTGGTATGCTCACCAGCATATACTCTTCCATATAGTTTTAGCTCATTCAATAGCTTTTGAAACCTACTATATGTGTCATTGATTATTTCACCACTCTTGAAGTGAAAGACCTCATATTTTTGAATCAAGAGTTGCATCTCGTTCTTTCTTACTTGCTCAGTGCCTTCACATAGAGTTTGAAGAGTATCCCAGACTTCTTTAGAGGTTGTACAGTTGATGACATTATCAAACATATCCTTGTCAAGAGCATTAAATAAAATGTTCATAGCCTTTTTATCCTTGTGTACTTCCTTTTCATCCTCATCTGTGTATTCACTCACAGATTTTGGAATAAGCTTGTCTGGTGCTTGAGTACCATCTACATTCACACTTGTAACTATTTTCATAGGTACATGTGGACCTTTCTCTATTCAGTTAACATAGGAGGGATCAATGGATAACAGAAGCAAGTGCATTTTGACCTTCAGAGAAAGTACTCATCTTTTTCAAGAACTGGAATCTTCACCCATGTGTCTTTTTGACCCATACTTGATGTACTTATATCTTAATTTTTACTATGTTAAAAGCTAAGCTCCAATACCCTTTTTTATTTCCCTTAAGTATAAAGTTTGTAGAAAGGGGGTTGAATACAAACTTTAAGAAATATGCAAATTTCTTGCGGATTTAAAGTTTGTATAGACAATCATTGAAGTTTTTTAAGGTGCAAAGTAAAGAAACTATTTAAGATAGAATTAAAAATTGATATATTGAAAACAAAACAAGGCAATTTAAAAATTACTAGTGGATTGGTTTTCCACTATTGAATGTTTTGCTTTCAATTAACATTGGTCAGAATAACCAAGTTGCTTACAAGTATGAAAATGTGAACAAGGAAAAGCAATACAATTGTTTCTAACTTTTCTAAGCTTTTCTTGTTCTTGGTCTATCTCACACACTTGTCACAATGAACTACTAAACTATATACAACAGTTCACTACCTATATCTATTTTTCTATCGATAGATAAAATTGAAATTACATTTTACAATGTTTTTCACTAAAATAGATTATAGATTCTTTTCACAATCTCCTTTGCATTTGTCTTGTTCTGGAAAAATCTTTGTCTTGATCTTTTCCTTGAAGAGTGTGTTGCCTTGAAAGTCTTCACAATCCTGACAAGATTGTCTTCCATTGATTCAATTTTCTGCAAAGTTCTCATTCCTTTTGTTTGTAACCAATTTAGGAAACATTGATCAATTGATAATTGTTGTTAAGCTTATCAATCGATCCTTCTTTGCTTATCCATCGATGAATAGGTTATCCATTGATCAATCGATGTATCAATGGATATTTTGGTTATCCGTCGATTCCTTATCCATTGATGGTCTTTTATCCGTTGATTGCCTTGATACTTTCATCTGTTAATGGAGATCCATTGATTTGACTTTAGTTGACCTTTATCCATCGGAAAGTTCCCACATCCATTGACTTCAATATCTGTTGATCACTTCATTTGTGAAAATTCTGACTTAGAATATTTACAATTGATCAGCCATTCTTCACATCCATTGATGAGCTATAAATTGAAGTCAATAAATATTAGTCGACTTGTTCACAACATCAATTGACATGTTACAATCAATTGATAATAAAACATGAACTAATTGTTACAATCCAATTTATCAGTTGATTAACAAATTTCAACTGATAGATGGTTTCCTAATCAATGGATATTTATAAGTCATATATCCATTGACCAATTACAATTAAAATAAATTATATATTGTAATTCTAAGAACATTGTTATCATCAAAAACTCATAATTCCTAACAAGAGAAATAAAGAAAAAAAGCTAGGATCGAAGCCAAAACACACAAAAATGAGTCGCCGGAAAATCATCGGAATATGAACTTTTGGTATAGCTTTGGCGGAAACAAGAAAAGTCTAGAGGCTGTTGTTAAGTGGTCTTTGGGTGTCCAAATGTGACTTGTAAAGTGTGTGTGGAAATTGTGTAAGTAGATGTGTTTATAAGCCTTATAAGTGAAAGATCTATGAAAAAAAAGGCTTAAAGCTCAAGACCTCTTGAAGATGAAAACTTTCTGGAGTAGAGAGGATCTTGGGAGAGAAATTTGCAGCATTTACTTGGCACAAAATGGCTTGAGAAATGGTGGGGGATGAGGCTTTATTTATAGCCAAAAATTAGGTATTTTTAATTTAATTAATTAGGGGACAAGGGGACAAGGCTTTGCATAAATCAAGGGAAGGTACAATAATTCAAAATGTTATTCCCCCAGCTGTATTAGCACCCATGTGACTCTTGGAAAGTGTGCAAAGCTCATTCAATAAATTATTTAAGCTAATAAACACGTAACCGAATGATACATTGATAAATACGATGTTTTTCGAAATATGCTCTAACAATTATGAAAATTTGGGAACTATCTGAAAATTTGGGAACCAATAGGTCATGGGCAAAATCCTACTCAATTTGGAGTTGACCTTCATTGACCAAACAATCAATTACGTATCGAAAGTACATGCCAAAAATAAAAGTCACCAAAAAATTATGAAAAAATTTCTAAAATTATTTTTCAGTATTCTAGTGACATTACCCAAGTTTCAAGTCATTTGAACTTGTGTAGATATTTGTTTGAGAAAAAGATCGTTTCATTGTCCCTATGACGCGAAACAATAATCGATAGCTATTTATCGGGACTAGTCGACGTTTGGACTAAAGTTTTGACTCAAAACATATTCAAATATAATATTCCTAAAATGATAATGACTATGAAGTCCAAGGAATATTAATTTGAATTAAAATATAAATTATCCAAATAAGTAGGACAATTAAGGGCTTCCTGGATAAAATTTGTATTTTATATCTAGGCAGGACTTTGTTGAAGATAAGTTGAACAAATATATTTAGAAAATATATTCCCTTGAAAACCTTCAAAACCAACACTCTTTTAAATAGATAACACATTTTCTGTCTTGTAAAAACAATGTTAAAAATGTTGTATTTATTCATCTTCAGTCTTTGCCATAAAATGTCACATATATAAATTAGATTTTATTTTATCATTATTTTGATAAATCTTATCTAATTATATGTAGAAATAAAATCATTTGGCTTCGTTTGTAAAAGTTGTTTAACCCAATTTGACTTTCTTCTCGTTGACTGTTACTTTGAATAACCTAGGGGAGGATTACTGTATTAATTAGTAACTTCCTAATTCTAATTTAATTTATACCTATCGTTAAGACAAAATAATCAAAATATAATCCATAAGACGGTATCTCACAAATAGTTACATAATTAACCTTTGTAATTATATCTAACATTTTAATTCATAATTGTATGATAAAACTCTAATTAATATTCATAAAATATTAATTTCACTCATCTTTTATCCATTAATAATTACATAATTAAAATTTATAATTATATTGAGTTCATTATTATTATTATTATTATTATTATTATTATTATTTTATAATAATTTTCAAATTCTCTTAAAGAAAATCTAATAATAATTTCAAACTAATATTTAAGTCTCTACTTTATCATCAATTTAAATATTTGTTATTCATAAATTATATGTGCATGTTTGTTACAAAACATATTATGTGATTTTAAATTCTTGACCAACTTTTATACTAACAGTAGTTTATTGAGCTATTTGATGTAAGATTTCTTTTATACGCTTACTGGCATTATATAATTTAAAATTTTAAAGTACTATGTTTTGTCAAAAAAATAATGTTATCCTCATTAATATCTATAAATTATATAATTCATAGATTTTTGTTATATAGGCTCTTCACTTTTTAAAATTACATGTACTCTAAGGTTACATCATTGTAAGCCTAAATTTTTAAGAACTGAAAATTTGTTGAAATATATATTAATAACGTAGTGTTGATATTGAACACTACATTATTGATAAATAATAAAAGTAGTTCTTAAAAAAGAAAAGTCTATTGTTGAATAAATCAAAGTGTGTAGTGCCGCAACATTCCACATCAACAAAAATACAGAAGAATATGGACACAATATATTTATCTTATTAGTGGATTTCATACCGAAATATATAATTGTTAGCAAAGACGAATATAGTCTAAGTTAGGACTGAGCAAAACTAAACCGGAACTGAAAAATCGAACCAAATATTGTAATTTCGGTCCGGCTCAGTCTTAATTTTTTGAAAATTCAGTTTTTTTGGTCCGAACTGAATATAGACCGAAATAAACATTAGTTCGGTCTATTGGCCGACTGGCTTTAAGCAACCTTTGAAAAACAATTCGGTCCGGACCGAACTAGACATATAATTATATTAATTTATATATTTTATAATTTAAATATATATATATATATTATATTTATTAATTTACCAAATTAGATATATTAACTTATATATATTTTTAATTAAATATATTAATTAGACATATTAATATAATATATTATCTATTTTTATATAATTTATACGAATATTTCGGTCTGATTGGTCCGGACCGAACCGAACAGATTCGGTTCGGTCTGGTTCGGTCCATAATATAAATTCGGTTCGGTTCAGTTCCAAAAATATTGAAATTTCGGTTTTCAGTCTATTTAGTTCGGTTCGGTCCAAAACCGAATCGACCGAATGCTCGACACTAATCTAAGTAATATATTTGCAAATGCTTCATAACTTTATTATGAGATTATTTGCAATAATTGTTTTTGGCATATTTCATCAAGTAATTTATTGGTATAACAAAATATTCTTTTTCAATCTATAATAGATCAAGTGAAAATAACTAGAATGATTATACTATTTTGTTATTCTCATATTAGAGTCGATTATATTTGTTTCATCCTAAAATCTTTAAAATTATTGCAAATTGATATCAATTCAATCATAATTTACTTTGTAATCATATAGACATCGTGCAGTGCAAAATTACACCCAATTATAATGGATATTAATGAATAATTATAAATTTATAAATCAGAGATACACAATTTGTTAACTTATCAAAAACGTTACAACTTATTTACAAAAATACATGTTGATCATGATTACATAACATATCTTTAGAACATGTATGTGTCTCGCACGAGTTTTAGAGCTAATTAATATAACTTGATGACAACAGTTTCAGAAAAACTTTAATAGTGATACTATAACAAAAAAACTCTTTAAGCTATTTTAGTCCTCACATATATCAATAGATAATTATGACTATGATGTTGGCTTGTAAATGAATTTTTATAGGAATATGAAAGCGAAAGAATTCAAAAAAAATCTGAAATAGATGTATATTTGAGGAATGGCATTAAAGGAGGGGTAATTGAAGACTTTGATTTGCTGTTACTGTGAAAAATAAATCTATTAAGTTTTCAATCCCCTTCCAAGTTGAAAAAAATGTTTTTTTGTAATGTATAGACTACTATTACTCATTGTTCTAAAAATGGGTGATTAATCACAATTAATCACCGATTAATCTTGTTAGGTAGTTCACCGAACTGATTAAATCCTCGATTATTCAATTAATCATTTCGATTAATGTTTGATTCATTCGATTAATCCATATTTCGTGCATTCACCGACTAAGTCTGATTTCCGCTTTTTACAACACTACAACACTAATATTACTTCAATATTGGCATTTAGTGTTGGAGGAAGAGTAATTAATTTATTTAGGAATTCACTTATTTTAAAAACTATTCAAAACTTCAATATGTGCTCAAGATGGAATAAAATCGAAACTAATCGACATTTTTACCCAAACCGATTATCATATTTATGGGATATTTATAAAAAAATATTCCTTTTTTTAATTTTTTTGTGATTTTACATTTTTTTTTGCAAAAATATGTTTTTGCAACCAATGCAACTAAAATCAAACTCAAATGCAACTGAATGTAACTTTTTTTTGAAAAAAATTGAAGTTACTTGTAGCTGCATTTGAGGATTTGAGGTTGATTTCAAATGTATCAGGTTGCATTTATTGTAAAACCGTATTTTTGGGGAAAAAATTTTAATTGTATTTTTGTAAAATAAAAACTAAAAAAATAATAAATTTTTTGATATTTTTCAAAAAAACCTATTTTATATACATTTAATAAATGTTTTGCTTTAAAATTGGGAAAAAATTATAGTTTAGATCATGATTAGATAATAGCCACAAGACCATCTTGAAATATGTTGCATTAAATTTTTGAATTCCTCTTCTTGATTTTATATCGGGTGCAATTTTTTTCTTTTTTAACTAATAAAGTTTTTATTAGATATTTTATTAAGCAAACAAAAATGAGAAAAAAAATCAAAACTGATAAATGACTAACTGAACTAAAAATATCATTTACAAACTAATGTTTGTAATTTTTAAATGGATTTCAAAATATGTTTATGTATAATTTATAATTTTTTAAGAATTAATAATAATAATTATATTAGGAATTTTGTTTACCTAGTTTACAAGTTGGTCGGTCATAGTTACTGTGTTATCTGTTTTTTTTTGCTAAAGGTAACTTTTTTATTAATGAATTGTATCAAAATATACTATTCACAATGGCTTGGGTTTCTTTCATCCAAAAGTTTATCATTTAATCGAAAGTCATGCAAAGATGTCCCCGGAAATTTAGACAATAAATCTCAATATCTGAAAAGAGAACACCCATATAAAAGATACATAGAGAAAAAATTGAGACTTACATAAAAAAAATCCATATTTGGCTTGTTTTTCCCAACTCAATCCTTTCCCATATTTTCGTTAAATATATTTCCTTGTCCTTCGGAATACTCGACCAAACTCATGTCATCCTCGTACTTATGTCACCTAAACTTCTTATCCAACAAATTGACAAGGCACCTTAAATCTCAATGATATATATTAATATTTAAAATAGTTTTTTAATTCAACAGTTTTGTTATAAACATATTAAAAGTTATGTAATCAACCAAAGGGAGTAACTCAACCATTTATCTTCTTGTTATATTACTACTAAGTGTTTGATGGATTTATGCATAGTCAACTTCCCATGAACAATGTTTTCACTTAATCACACAGGCTATATGTTCTTCCACAATCATGGAGTGACTTCATTGTAACTCTCACAACTAAATAAGATAATAAGATAAATAATCCACACTACAACTTCATTACTTATATAATTGGCCCAGGTCCAGTTTCTGCTCCCGTGTCAATTTCTTAAGTTACAATTATCTGAAAGGTTAAAATTAAATAAAATAATTATTATAGCCTATACTAAACACATCAATCTGACATTATAATTTTATTATAATGAGTATGTAGCTATCTCATCTTTTTTTTTAATTTCGAATCGTGGGATGTTCCACATCATGTAAACGAGTCTACATCTACTAATAGTGTATTTTCTATTTAAGCATTGTATTTCATTCATTTTGAATTATCAATTAAACCAGAGTTCTTTCTATTCATTCTATACAGTAACAAGTTTAATTGATTTCAAAAATTTATTTAATAAGTGGTATTAGAGCCAAAGATTTGGAATAGATCTTAGAAGTAATGAGATGTAGTTATACGATGTAAGAGGTTCTCGGTGTAAATATATGGAATATTCATGAGTCTTGTATCGAAAGCCTTCCTGAATAGTGTTCACAAGATTTGTGGTTCTTAGTTTGAGGGGAGAATTGTTAGATGGTATCAACCCAAATCCCATATCGAGTAGACAAGAAAAAGTTCTCTTGTATAGAAATAGCCAATTAGTACGAGGCCTTTTGATTGTTTTCAAAAATAAATCTGTACGGGTTCTACCCAAAATGGATAATATCATACTATTATGAAGTTAAGGCTTGTTTGCAACCCAACAAATGATATCAGAACTTTGATTGTAGGAGATCTCGAGTTCGAGCCCCCTTCTATCCCTAATATTCTCACAATTTATTATGAACATCAAAAGTTTGTTATTGTTCCAAATACAAGTGCCCGTAATCCACTTTTCAATCACAAAATGGACTTTCGAAAAAAATATATAATAATATATGATTATGCTAAGTATTTTCCTAATATCTTGATATTTAAAGAAAATTGCTAACTTAGCCTTACAAGTATTCTAAAATTTATAAGAAACAACATTTTGAAATATATAATAAAGATTATTTTAAATATAATTTATTAACATTTTTATCGGTTATCAAGGTAATGATATAAAGTTATATTTCTTTTTTTTTTTGCTTCAAAGAAAGAAGATTTCATTACTTTCTCAAATCATTTAAAAGTACATAAATCAATTCTGAGTGGGCATTATCCACTCGCCACCTACGATCAGCCGGAGAACAATTATACCTCGCTATATAGTAAGCTTTGTTCGCAGATCACTTAACAAACCTCAAAAGATACACATTGATCTTTCAATTCATGTAACATATTTTTACAATCGTCTAACACTCGGCCTAGGTAAGAGAGTTTAATGGACGAGGTGCATATAGCCTGGATTACACCCAAGCAATCAGTCTCGATTATGCAATCTACAATTTTCTGCTCCTTTACCCAACTCAAAGCTTCTCAAATGCCCATAGCCTCTGCCATTTCTGGTGTTATATTTCCCCTTATACAGCGAGAAGAAGCTTCTATCAGCTTTTCATTGTGGTTTCGAATTACCTGAGCATAGCTAAAACAATTGGAATCCTAAAAAATAATAGCATCAACATTTACCTTAACCTTTCCTGCGTTTAGAGCTTGCCAATGCTCGATACCGTCCTCTTGAGTCATGAGTCCCACACAACCGTCAAACGAATTATCTTGAGCACTTGACCACTGATTACGGGCCGATTTTGTTGAAACTACTATTTCTGAGACATTCATTCCTCTTTGGTTCCACACCAGCTTATTTCTTGCTTTCTACAGTGTCCAACACAACATTACTTTCATTCGCACATCCTCTCCCTTATACTTCTCAAAAACTGCAGATAGCCATGAAAAAACTACAGATAGCCATGATGTAAATCCCATATTCTCATCAACTATAACTTCCATTCCCATCTTCTCCCAACATGCTTGTGCAAAGGAGCATTTAACTAGAATATCCAAAACGGTTTCTGTCTCCATGTTATTAACTATATGTCTCTTTGGACAAATATATCCTTCAATAGGTGCTCATCCCATCTATCTTGATCCGTAAGAAACAGCGAAGAGACTATTTTACCATTCAAAACCTCACTACTTGTGTGAATATATGGATGAGCTTCGTTAGGGAGCCAAGGATCAAGTAAAATGTTAACATTAAGGCCAAGTTATATTTCTTTAATCATATAATTTTTGTCATTTTTACTTTTACATGTATATTAATATTTAAAAAATGATTTTTATGTATAATATTTTTAAAATTTTCTTATTTTATATAAGAAGTTGAATTATAAATTTTTATATCAAAGAAGAAAATTTTAAAACATGATGCGACAATGGGTGAAAAAATTAATTATAAAAAGTATCATGCGACAAAACGAATAAGAGTTGGTCTGTATTTGCGTTAGCAAAGTAAAATATTCATTGAAGTGGATAAGTAGGGGAAACAAAAGATGAGTTCTTCGGTGCCGGTAAGTTCTCCTAACTCCGATTCTGAGCCGGAAAATGAAAGGCCTAACCCTAAGACAAGTACTTTTGATATAAAAACATTAGCTCCCAACAATTTGTCCGCCTCGCCTCTCGTTTGCGTCTTTCGCTTCGCTGGTGATGCTGCTGCTGGTGCTTTTATGGGCTCTATCTTTGGCTTAGGTGCCTAACCTCTCTCCCATCCCTAGCTCTCTCTTTCTCTCCTATCTCTCTCTCCCCCATATCTCTCCCATCTCTCTCTCCCCCATATCTCTCCTATCTCTCTCTCCCCCATATCTCTCCCATCTCTCTCTATCCCATATCTCTCTCTTTCTCTCCCATCTCTCTCTTCCCATCTCTCTCTCTCTCCCATCTCTCTCTCTCTATCTCTCACTCTTATTTGCTGCATTTAAATGTATATATGGTAACCTTCTCTCTAATCTGCTGCATTCAAATTTTATATATGTGTGTTATTTTATATATGCAACGGTTTCTTCTTGGAAAATGTAGCATTGGGAAGTGGGTCAGTGAATAATCAGTTTTTTTTCATATATTGTTAATATTCGATTTCTAGTTGTTTTCTAAAATTTTGGATTTAACGATGAAAGACCCTTTTTTCTGGTTGAAAGAAGGGGTTTTGAGCTCATTTGGTTGAAAGGAATGAACTTGCGGAGAATTTGATGAATATTATACTACTTTATGAAGTCATAATTTTCGCTGCTTTTTTTCACTCCATTAAACATTCTAGCAAATTCAAACCCGCCAATTCAGGGGGTGAAAGCCCATTACTAGATAGATCACTTTATATGCTGAAATCAAGTGATGGAAAGTGCCGTGTTCACCCTTTGTTAAAATGCCTAAAATGGCACTATACAAAAAATGCCCTTTTCTTGGACCCAAAAAAGCATTTAAAATTTGCGTTCTTGTAGGAACTCATTTAAATTTTAACACTTTCGTTAATCCAGGGAAATAAAAAATACACATGTAATACATATATTTTGGGTACATGCGTGCTCCCTTTCTTTTAAAACTGCCAAAATAAATGTTGGGGCGGGGGTTGAACCCAAGTTGGCCGGGAAGCAGGTCATTTACCATTGCACGAAACCTGTTTATGTTAAATGTTATTGAAATGCAACTATATGAGTGGTTTTTAGTGCTAAAGAGGCTCTTTTTTTTGTGTCAGTTGTGCTCTTGTGGGCATTTTTAAGTTAAATTGTGCTAATTAGGACTTTCTATCAAGAAAGTTTGTCTAACCTCCTTGAATGCACAAGTTAAAGGTGGAAAAAGATAGATTATGGATATTAATGGTCACCAGAACATGCATAACTATAAGATTCTTTCTTTTTTATTATATCGCCATACTGTTGATCACTTGCCTTCTTTGAAACTGGGCCTGCTTCCTACTCATTTTCTTCACAAACTTGAAAACTTGCACTCTCGTTTTTTTCTTTCCTTCTTACATACTCTTCTTGCACATTTAAATTGTTCACAAGTTTCCATTCAAGTTCTTCCAACCAATGCATCATACGAGGATTGATATTAGATTAACTTGTACCTTATAAATAGTTTACAGTATTCATTTGTGTCTACTCATTTCTTGGAACATTCTATCAGTTTATGTGTTTGTAAACTGGTTGAATTAAGTGTCTTTATTGTTTGACATACTTTTATCTGAAGTTAGTAGATATTAAAAACGATAGGTAGGCTGGTACCTGTTCTTCTGCGTTTTAGTTAATTGAAATTTTTTGTGGTTCAGCTCTTACTGTAATAGTACTATTTAACCATTTTACATTACACATCAAAGTTCATTCCCTATTCCTGATTTTGCTTTTTCTGGTATTACCATTTTGCAAACAGAATGGTTTAATTGACCTTTGACACTTTAATTTTTTTAATGTATTTTGTAATTTGTCTCTGATTAATTACCCTAAACCTTTATTGAAAGTAGAAGTAAATATGAGTTAAAACACAAATATGAGGTCTTTCTTCCATCTTCAGACCGAATCTTCATTTAAAAAACCTATCTTGTTACATTGGTAGGGTTGAAAATATATATGAAACATATATTAGCTACCTGATCAGCATCGGGGTAAATCATATTGCAGTGATTGAACAATATTTTACTGTGGAACTCCCCGAAGGATTAGTCGAAGTTACATTCCTCTGTGATTTCAAATCACATAATTGTGAAAAACCAGGAGCATTGGCTCCCTGTCATTTTGTATAGGTCCTGACTCCTGCCTACTTATCATTTCTGGTGATACCAGGCCTAGATATATTAAAACAAACAACAATTATGGCCCAGATGGCCAGATGGTTTCAGCAAGTAGTGGAAAATTACCAATACAATTAAAAGCAACTTAACCCTTTAAACCGGACTAAGATTGGTTGAAAACTGTGTGGAGGTATATGACCTCTCCATATTGTGGCTAGAAATATGTTAATGTTAGCTTGTGGAGGTTTTTTAAGGACTTTCCAGATTCAAATTACTAACTGCTAATAATGATAATACCCCTGTTGCTATAGGAATTTCTGTTTAGTTGTCAAAGGAGATGGATTCCTCAAAATAGATTTAATAGCTAGTAATCATTAAGTTAAATTGTTCCAGATTTTATTACTTCTGTTCGATAAAAGCCACATGGAATTCAAAAATTACACAATACTTTTTTAACTTGGTGAATCGAGTGCTTTTTCATTTCAAGCATCTAGAACACGTATTTCAACTAGAACGAGGAAAAAATAGTTTTATGTTAAACGTCAGTTTCCTGATTTACATATTTCATTGGACATTGGGGAATGTGATAGCATCTACGACTCATATACCCTGCCGGAATTTAATAAGTGTCCAAATTTATTTTTTTATTTGAGAAATAGTTACTTAAACATGCCCCTTGTGTGCCAGTGGGACACTTAGTGTGCTTCAAGTTGGAACTTGTGGCAGTCAAATAGTCATACTTTGCAGTCTGCGTGCTTTCACATTCCCATGATAAGATTCCTCAAGTAGTTCAGCATAGACGTATTCACGAACTATTGGTTACACTTTTACACTGTATGATAGCCTGATAGGTCTTACTAGGAGTGCAAAAACATAGAAAGTAGGGGTCCAACACCCCTGCGTATCCCTACATTCGGGGTGCATGGGGATGCATACAGGGTGCCCACATGGCATGTCCGGGAGGGGTGCGGGGATAGCCTGAATTGTAAATAATGGTCGTGAGTTACCTTGTGAAGTGCTAAGAACTGTTATCCTAACTCAGTTTGATCACTCCCGAGTCCCGGCCATCAGTGACTTAATTGCCTTATCTTCTTCTTAGTTGAGGAAGTGGTGAATGTGGGCATCTGTGCAGTGTGTAGATGTAAACGGCGGATGAGACATATACATAGATATAATACGTATGTTTATGTATAGATGTTGACTCATTTAAACTGGACTGGGCCTTATTATACTTTGGCCACCTAGTATATTTTTCATCTGGACCATATATATATATATATATATATATATATATATGTATATATGTTTAAGTATTTGTTGCATATTTATGGTTTGACTTATTTGCATTATTACTACTATCTATATATTTTGATTAATAATTATATATTTATGTTTTTCAACTATTAAAAATGATAAGTTGTGTTTTTGACTATCTGAGGTTAATTTGAATGGAACTCCTTAAATAATACTATCTCCTTCCCATAATTCTTGTCACAGTTGACTATTTCACGTGTTTTAAGGCATATAAAAAACATACATGGACTTAATATTTTTGGAAGTTTCTTTTTTGCTGTGAAAGTTTAAGATTCAATTTTTTATACAAAAAAAGAAAATTTCAAAAATATTATGTATATGTGCAAAATTCATAGTGACAGTAAAAAAAAATTATTTTTAGATTTTCCAAATTCTCGTATCCCGGTACTGTACAACCACATTCATGCTTCTTAGGTAAAAACTGAAGCCAGTAAAAAGCTGGCTTTTTTCGGCGAGCTTTATGTTTGATTAAGAAAATGACTAACTTGATTTTTTAATGCCTCTTCATGTGATGGTGCTGATGCCAAACGTTTTTTTCTTCTCAAGGTTCTGGATTGATTAGAAAGAAAGGATTTAAAGGATCATTTTCAGAGGCAGGATCATCTGCTAAGGTATAGCGATTCTTATGCTAACTGTATTAGGTTTCTCCTACATTTAATATTTAATGACCCTTTAAATAGTGTGGTTTTTGTTGGAATCTAGCTGTTTATTGCTATTTCTTTGCTTTACTATTTTCTGCCTGTGCCAGACTTTTGCAATTTTATCTGGAGTTCACAGCTTGGTTGCGTGCTTTTTAAAGAGAATGAGAGGGAAAGATGATGGTAACACATTCAATTTAACTGCTGTGTACTTCCGTGACTGCTTCAAATATTTATACAATCTGTATCTTTTTGGGGGGGTGCAGTTATTAATGCAGGTGTCGCGGGATGTTGCACTGGTGTTGCTATGAGTTTACCAGGTATCTGTAATTCTGTATCCTTCTGAATATAAATATAAAAATGTTTTTCATTGAGTTTCAGTTAGTGAGAGTATGGTTTATCCAAATACACCACTCTTCTGCGTTTGCGATGTGCTTTCTAATCCAAATAAATTTCTCGCCAAATTCGATCATTTTATACCTGCTCTTTTAGTTTTAAAATCCCTTTATGACTGACTGCTTCTCTAGGCCTGAATAAAAGTGCACAGATATCGAATTGAGTGGTCAGCTTGAAATTTATACTCATTACTTTATTTATTTCTATATTGAGTGTGAGTGTGAGTGTGCGTGTGGGGAGGACCAAAGAATTAAATCCTTTAATGTCTGCACGATGTTCACAATCATATACTAAATTATTTCATCATGAAGCAGGAAAAGTGGATGTTTTTATTCCTACATCATACACATTGTTTTGTGTCCTGCATATCAATACATTTACAAGTTCATTTAGAACAAATAATTAAATCCTTTAGTGTCTGCACAATGTTCAAAATCATATACTAAATTATTTCATCATGAAGCAGGAAAAGTGGATGTTTTTATGCCTACATCATACACATTGTTTTGTGTCCTGTATATCAATACATTTACAAGTTCATTAAGGTTCTTATCCCTATATTTTCTATGTTACAGGTGGACCTCAGGCTCTTCTTCAGAGCTGCCTTACCTTCGGGGCATTTTCCTTCATGATTGAAGGCCTTAACAAGCAGCAACCAGCTTTGGCGCATACATCTTCCTCAAGAGTCAAAACTAGTCATTACGGTGCAATTCCTCCTTTGTCAATTCCTCTGGCAAATGAACTAAAGGAATCCTTTTCTTTCTTGGTAAACTCGTTAAAGTCACGCTGAACTCGTAGTTTTCCTAATGGAATGTTGTATGACAAAGGTCTTTTGTAAAATTGTAGTAATGTTATTTGGTTTTGATATTTGAATGAGTTAAATGATAAGAAAAGACTTCTTTCGATTCTCATGTTTGATTAGTGTGTGTTCAGTTTGTAGATAGAGTATATTAACGGGTGGGGGGAGGGATGCATTTAGCAGTAGGGGATTGGAGCTAAATATCTTCATGTATTTACATTGAATTTTGGCTGTTGATGTTGAATGATGATAATTGAAACACACCATGAATGTGCTTCGAAGAGATAGGAGAAATGCAGATTTTTAACAAGGTGTGTATTTCTAATTAACATTAATATGATGTGCAACTATGGCCGATGTTTTGCAAAATGGTACCTAGTCTTTGTTCTTATTTCTTCCAAGAACCTTGGGTTCGTACAAAACTTTAGTTAGTATGAGTTTTTTCGAATTAAATGAAAATATGCATATATACAGTTTACAAATATTAACTGTTTGTAGTTAAATGATTTTTAAAAAATTTTAACTATCGATTGAATTCGAAAGACAATTACTCCCTCCGTCCCGTATTTATTTGACTTTTGAAAGTCAAATTATTTCAACTTTGACTAACAATTAAAAAATATTAATTTATTATTTTTTAAATCTGCAAATTAATTCATAAAATAGGATAATCAAAGTTTGTTATGATATTTTTTTAAAAAATACATATTATTATTTAATATATTTTATTTGTTAGTCAAAATTGATTAATTTGACTTTCAAAAGTCAAATAAAGACAATATTTACGGGACGGAGGGAGTACTATTGATTCGGAAGAAGTTTCCCTCAGCAACAAGTTGGGGTGAATAATGTCAAACTTGCTCGTAATTGAAGATAAACTGATTTATACTCTATTTAAGAAATATTTTAATTTACAATTTCACTTATTTAATAAATGCATTTAGTTTTAATAGTTTTAGTTTTTCTATTGTCCTTTTAAAATTTTACCGGAAAATCAACGTTCTGCTATATTCAGCATTCACATATCAATTGCTTGTGAGTATCCATAGAAGAAAAATGCGGATAGATGGTTACATCAATTGCTTGTGAGGACTAGAACATTTTTATATATATAAAAACTTAGATATTATAGAAATATGATTATATTTCTTTTAGACCAAGTTAATTTTATTATATTCTACCTTCCTATATATTTTATTACTCCCTTGGTCTTTAAAAAAAATATTATATTAAAAATATTTTTGTATCCATCTTTTCTAAAAAAATAACACATGTTATATTAAAAAATAAAAGTGTAGTTAAATTTAAAATTATTTAAGTATTGAAAACACCAAGTATATATATAAAATAATTTGGATTGAAATAAGAAATCTTGATTAAAAAAATGAACAATTTTTTTACTATATGATATTTGCAATATATTAATGTTTATAATTTTATTAGAAATTTCTTTTGAATTGATCCTATTTTTAAAAATTTATTAAAATTTTCATTTTTATTAGTAAAAAGATTAAAATTATTGTGAATATAATTGTANATTTTCATTTTTATTAGTAAAAAGATTAAAATTATTGTGAATATAATTGTATTGAAAGAATGGATTTAGGCATAAATGAGTTAAGACTAGAGAGGGGCTTAAGGTCTTGAATTCAATTGCATTTTATATCAATATATATTAAACATGTATTAATGAATAATGAGTATTCTAAAGAATTAATAATAAATTTGGGCATAAGAGGGTTGAATATAAGTGGGCTGTTGGGCTGGGCTTGGGGTTGGGCTTAGGTATTCCCGTGGACAAGTGGTGAACTAGGTAGGGTTTTAGAAGGAGAGGGGCAAGAGTGGAGGTCTCACTTGTCTTGTGCTGTTGCTGCTGATAATTCGCATTTTGCAAACATGGGTATGTATGAATCTCATTCACATTTACATACTGTATCTATATATGTATGTATATATGATGTTTATGCTAATGAAGAGTAATGATAATGTTGTAAAAATGAAAATCACACACACCCATCAGGTATATCACGAGATTCAATGCACAAGAGACGTGCCACTGGTGGCAAAAAGAAGGCTTGG
>QRFB01005071.1:2003-14414 GCA_008931105.1 Oenanthe javanica
ATTGTTGGATCGTAATTAAAAACTACACACAACAATGGGGCAGTTATATAAATAATTTAACAAGAACAGACAGATTAAACTAATTAACAAAATAAAGCACGAAGGCAAAACAAGATATATAATTAGTAACTGTAATGACAAGAGAAAAGATTGAATTCTTAGCATCTAACAGAAGCTTTTTCGCAAACACTGATAGAACCAATAGAACAGCTGAGTCGTCAAGCCTTGCTAGAAGTCTTGACTGTTCTTGAAGAGATTATTGCCCCACTACGTTGTATTGGGTTGCAGCAATATCACTTCCAGGATAAAACAGCACAGAGTACTTCGTCCACAGATACGTAGCACTCAACAGCGACCTGCACCTCAGTTCGCCCAGAAAACCTTATGCAAAAACTGTATGAATATGTTTGTGGATGATACAGAGTATGGCTGCTAGGGTTTTCTCAAACTTGTGTTAAAATTCCTCTTCTTTTATCTCCAACGTTTTTATGTATATATAATACAATAAAACGGCTGACATCAACTTTGCAAATCTGGTGACAGCAACTTTGCAAATTCTGTTGACAGCAACTTTGCAAAATTCTGTGACAGCACCTTTGCAAAATTCTGTGACAGCACCTTTGCAAACTTCTTGACAGCACCTTTGCAAACTTCTTGACAGCACCTTTGTTTCCTTGACAGCAACTTTGCATAGTTCCTGACCTTTGTTTCCTTGACAGCAACTTTGCATAGTTCCTGACAGCACCTTTATTATGCTGACAGTAACTTTATAAGTAAGTTTTCTCTGACAGTAACTTTAATTCACTATTCATATTAAAATAATATTTAAAGTCATAATTAAATTAATTAATTATGTAATAAAATTCCTCGCCCAGGTCGCCTAGCGTACGCGAGACACCGAGACATTCGCCCAAATCGCCCTTCGACCCGAGGCGGCGGCGGCGCGCGTGTGTGCGCACGAGGGCACACTATTACACCATGTATACTCACATGCCTTAGTAGTTGACACTACCCTTGCACATATATACATATAAAGCACCCACACCCATATTACATATTCAATGTGGTACAAACCCATTTCAAACTAGCAACTTCTACTCAATTTATCTATGGATTATACTAAGAAAATGTCTTAGATCCAAATATGAAAGTTTAAGTCCTCATATCAAGGAACAACTTCCAATCGTTAGTTTCCGAAAATTACATCAAGAACATATATAAAATATGTCTCAAACTTTCCATTTTGTAACAGATACATCCTCTACAATTTGTTGAATAGTGTTTGATTCATTCCTGTTTTTAAACAAAAATATAAAATTGTGATTCTAATAGTGTAGTTTATATAAAGTTGATGAAAAAAACAAAGGTTAAACTCAAATTCAATGGATTAAGAATGGGTGTTTTTTTTACTCTGATATAATGAGAGTTTCGAGTATTATATATCCATTGGTCTAAAAATTTCTAAAGTATAGTTAGATAGTAATATCATCAGTAACTCAGTATCGGAGATTAGTCGGTACAACTATAAACTTAAATAGTAATTATAATAATATAATTCAATTTGCATAAAATAATGATAGCATAAAGAAAATAATGCAACAAAGAAAGTGACTTGCTCATCTGCATCTTTTTTCAGATGGTATCCTGATAGGTTTGAGATTTCAGCAAGAGCAGATCTCCACTTCTCTATCATATCAATAGAGTGTCGTTTCTTATGATAATCAAGAGCTTCTCCAAAACTCCCATTCTGGTGCCGAAGATCAGATGGATCTACATAATAAAAGACAGGGATAACCTGATTCTCTGTTCTTTTCCAACCAAGAATATCTACAAGCTCATCAAAGCACCATATCGAACGAGCATAGTTCTTTGAGATAACCACGACAAACTTCTTTGAACCTCTGATTGCATTACGTAGTCCTGATGAAATTTCTCCACCCTTTTCAAGTGCAGGATCATCTCTGAATGTAAGAAATTCTGCTTGATCAAGAGCAAAGTAAAGATTGGCAATGAAGTTTCTGCGAGTGTCCTTGCCATAGAAGCTCAAGAACACATCCCAGCTGCTGCTAGGTGGAGATGAAGAAGAGGACGAAGAAGGATGAGGGTAAGTTAGTTGGATATTACTTGTGGTACAGCGCTTCTTAATGGAAACGGAACGGATGATGATGGCAAGTATGGAAGTATAGTAAGAACTGGCAGACCCCAAATTAAAAATACTCCTTTTGATGAAGAATAAGCAGGGCCATTTAACGGATTATTTGTGGTAGTTTACAAATTCTACCGACCCCTGCATGATTAAACATTAAGTCACCAATTCTCTTTATTTGGAGGATTATTATCTATATTTTTGACACTTCTTATGACACAATATACAGAGATGCCACGGTACTTTGTCATACCAATTGTTTTATTAGTAATAACAGCTCTTATGCTAAAATGATAATTGCTTTTGGATGTAAAAAGAACGCAGAGCGCAAGACCTAAGAAGTAATCTCCTAATAGTGGCGCTGCTTTTGTAGGTGAACCATTAATCTGCAATCTTTGGTACATCAGCGGAGGAAGTGTTGCATAATGTTGGTAGATTTAGTAAATCGTGATAGTGTAGCTTGGGGGGAGGAAGATCAAATGGCAACAAATTTGAAGGGCACTCTCACTCTGTCTCAAACCAACTGATTCAACGTCAACATATCTGGTAGATCTTGTAGGCTTTGATAAACTGTAAGTGACTAAAGATGAGGCGAAAGTGGAGGAAGTGATTCAAGGCTGACACAATTGAATATATCCAACAACTTCATCTGTATTTAGCTACATAAGCATAAGTGTGTTACATTAAGAAGAAGTTCGGAAACAATGACCCAAAACTTTCACACTTGTCCAATTTGGAGATAATTTTGGTTGCGATGTTTAGAGAAACTAAACGGTTTGGTTGAAGATTAACTCTCACCCTAATGACAAAGAGGTAAGCAATTCAAAGAAGAGAAACTTAGAATCACTGGCAGCCTTAATCTTGTATTACAATTCACACAACCAACTTTGTATCTTTAACTATCCTAGCTCTTACACCCGTGTAAGGCACGGGTCACATACTATCTTTAAAAATCATATTATATTTATATGTTATTTTAATATATTGTTTTTTAGATTTTATAAAATATAGTTTGATAATTCGCATTTATGTATACTATTTTATATAGTACATACTGAATTATTTGTGAATGTTTTCATAACTTTTTAGTCATTGATTATAAAATGATGTATTCATAATTAAAAAAATAGACTTATTAAATTGAAACGAAGAGTTGAAGAGCATGTAAGATTATATTATAGTTTGTATGTATTCGCAACAACTTTACATATATAATTGAGGATTTAGAGTTTACTGGATTAGAAAATAGTGTTTAAATTAAATATGGCAGAAATTAGTTTTAGGTTAGAAAGAGTTTATATAGTTATAGAAATAATATATGTGTGTGTATACATGATATTTATAGTAATAATATTAGAGTTGATATCGTAATTATAGTAATAAATGAATTTTAAATGGTTAAAATAGTAAATTAGATATTTAATATAAGGGTATAATTGTAATTTCATTTTGAATAAAATGTTTCCATAAAAAAGGTATGTTGTGCTATTATATATGGCATGTTTAGCCTGCCTTAAAATAAGTCCTTTTGGACTTATTTTCGGGTAAAAATTTCATATTTTGATAAATGTTTTTTATACAAGTATTTAATGTATATTTGAGATTCTATAAGTTGCAAAAAAAAGTTAACTTTTTTCAAAAAAAAGTTAGGAATCTCTAAATTTGTCTTAAAATAAGTTGACTTATTCTGGAAAAAAGTTCCCCCAAACACCCCCATGATAGGTAGATTGGACAAATTAACTGGTTGGAGAAGACATAAGCCTGCAAGTGATGTAAGATTTCATATGCAACTCAGCAGATATTTAAGATTCATGTCGAAGTCAAATTTAATAACTGTAACCTACTCAGGAGTCCAATTGAATCTGTTACTTCACAAATTTCGCTAAAAGATGTTGGGAATAATTAACAAAACACAATAATTGGGCAGTTATATAAATAATTTAACAAGAACAGACAGATTAAACCAATTAACAAAACAAATCACGAAGGTAGAAATAATATAAATAAATCAGTAACTGTAAAGAGAAAAGAAAAAATAGAATACTTAGCTCTAACAGAAGTTTTACGCATACACTGATAGAATCAAAACAAACCGCTGAGTCGACAAGTCTTGCAAGAAGTCTTGACTGTTATTGAAGAGATTATTGTTCCACTACGCTGTGTTGGGTTACAGCAATATCACTTTCAGGATAAAACAGCACAGAGTACTTCGTCCACAGATACGTAGCACTCAATAGCGACTTACACCTCAGTTCGCCCAGAAAACCTATATCAATCTGTATGAATTCTGTGAGTGGAAAATACAAAGGATGGCTGCTACTAGGGTTTCTCAGACTTGTGTCAAAATTCGTATTTACCTTTATCTCTAACGTTTTTTCTGTATATATAATACAATAAAACGTAACAGCAGATAAAACATTAATTAAAATAATTATTCTGACTTTAATAGAATATATTTCAGAATCAGTACCATTTGTAACAGCCATCAGAGTTTATAAACTCTGCCAGTTCCATCAGAGTTTATTGCTAAACTCTGACCCAGCCTTCCATCAGAGTTTACTGCTAAACTCTGATGAGCTGGTCCATCAGAGTTTAATAAACTCTGACCCATCCCCATCCCCATTAGAGTTTACTGATAAACTCTAACCATGTTAAACTCTGAGCTAGTCTATCAGAGTTTATAAACTCTGACCCAGCTCTATACTTTGATCTGACCATCAGAGTTTGTTAAACTCTGAGCTAGTCCATCAGAGTTTATAAATTCTGACTCAGCTCCATATTTACAAACTCTGATCAGTCATAGAATATCTATACTCTGACAGTTACATACTGACTCAATATTCATATTAAAATAATATTTAAAGTCATAATTAAATTAATTAATCATATAATAAAATTCATCGCCCAGGTCGCCTCGCGTACGCGAGACGTCGAGACATTCGCCCAAATCGCCCTTCGACCCGAGTCGTGTCGTGGCGTGGCATAGCGTGGCGGCGGTGGCGCGCGTGTGCGTGTGTGCGCGAGGGCACACTTTTACACCATGCATACTCACATGCCTTAGTAGTTGACACTACCCTTGCACATATATGCATATAAAGCATCCACACCCATATTACATTCTCTATGTGGGACAAACACATTTAACCCATTTCAAACAAGCAACTTCTACTCAATTTATCTATGGATTACACTAAGAAAATGTCTTAGATCCAAACATGAAAGTTCAAGTCCTCATAGCAAGGAACAACTTCCAATCATTAGTTTCCAGAAATTTCATCAAGAACATATATAAAATATGTCTTAAACTTTCCATTTTCTAACAATCCCCCACAAATCCATACAGAAATTCATATCAAGTTCTACTCATGACTTGTTTTTCAGAGTTGGTACCCGTCAAGGTTTGAACCCTCCTAAGTCCTCTACTTCGATGGCTACCGGATATAGATGGAATGTTTCACCTTGAATCTTTATCCGTTTGTGTGTAACCACACTCCATAGACGACGACAAGTCAAAGGCTATGGTGCCGATCTACGGCTTTGAGACGTTAATGGTCATGTCTCGATCCTGTTCGTCAAATGCTTCGAGGAATAACCTTATCCTCTAATTGCGACCACACAATAACATTCGCTTAGCTGGGCATCTCCAAAGATATACTACCAACATCTTGTCTCACGACTTGACCCCATTCAGAGTTCTTAAAATTCTTGCTAACAAGCAATTACAGTATCTCTTGAGGTTTACAAGGGAAAGACTCAGATACGTGAGTATCTAGATATTTGTAGTAGAGGTACTACCGAATCACCCTCACAACTTGTTATTACCACATTGAATACACTTCGAGGGATCTCCTCTCAGGTGTATTGGGTTCCCGCTGTTGATGACTCAAAAATAGGTTGTCAGTCCCATCCCCAACCTCGACTTAAGGACAACAGCATGCTCAAGTCCCTTAGTCAAAGGATCAGCCAGGTTATCTTGAGTTCCAATAAACTCAATAGCAATGATCTTGTCAGACACCAAACCCCCTATAGACTTTAGTATAACTTGGACGTGTCTCTTTGTTTTCACATTATACTTCTTACTGTTTATCTTGTCGATAGTTGTACGACTATCACAATGAACANAAAAGCAGGAAGCGGTTGGCTTACTACAGGAATCACACACATAAGTCCATGTAACTATTCATCCTCCGTCACTGTGGCATCTAATGCACACAACTCAGCCTCAAAAGTAAACCGAGTTACAATAGTCTGTCTAGAAGACTTCCAGGATATAGCTCCACCCGCAAGGGTAAATACGTATCCAGTCACTCCATTGGAACCAGATTTCTTAGCTATCCAACTTGCATCACTATATCCCTCTAGCACTCCAGGAAACCTCCTATAATGCAAACCAAGGTAGATGGTGCCTTTTAGATATCTAAGCACTCTATCAAGAGCATCTCAATGAATCTTGTTTGGACAGCTTGTATACCTAGCTAACTTAGACACAGAAAATGAAATATCTGGTCTAGTACAATTCGCAAGATATTGCAAACTCCTGAAGGAATTTATGCACCAACGGAAGCATTGAATAACATTTATTTGCATATATTCCTATGTATACATACATATAGATACAAAAACTATTTTATAAATTGAATAATACCTCGATTGCTTTCCGGCAACAGCTAGAGAAGATCTTGTTCTTCAATCCTTGCAATCACCCCTCAAGTGTGGAGTGCTCTAAAGATATCCACCAAGAATCAAACTAAAAGATGAAGGAGAAGGCTAAAGAGAAAATTATGGTTGCCTCCCTTTTAAAATATTTCTCACAAATATTAGGGTTATAGTATTATGATTTATAATCCTATATTTATAGGCAAATATCTCAGCTGAGATATTTTCTATAAATGTCTTATTATTAATTCCCTTTTTAATTAATTAATCTTATTAATTAATTAGTTAATGATTAAAACTATTTTAATCATTAATTCCTTTTTCTAAACTCTTTTAGAAAATTATTCTCTCTTCATATTTAATTACTGTAATTAAATATTTAATTAATAATATTAAGATCTTATCATAAATAATTTATAATCAATTAAATCTCATTTAATTAATTTATAAAATTTGCTAAGTAATTATTTATTTCATAAATAAATAATGACTAGCTATTATTAATTATTCCTTCATCTATAATTTAATCTCTTTTATGGTGTGACTCTTTAGGTTCAATATTAAGCCGGTAGTAGAAATAAATAATAATAAACATTTTATTTATTATTTATATGAATTCTATTAATTCATTAAATATAATTAATCTGATTAATTATATTTATTCTACATCGTGAGTGATGCTTCTCAACATATCGCGACTATCCAGATAATACGAAATCATTGCTTAGAATACTTAGAACCTGTCAGTAATTAGTTACCGTACAATTAATTCCTTCTACCCTTCAATATCCCGATTAAATACAAGGCATGGAACTCGTGTCAAGCCTATCTAATTTAATCATATGATTTCTTATTCATAATGCAAAGTTCCTTTTAATGCAAATTAGAAACTCTTTCTAATTTCATTCACTCTGGCCAGAGATTCCTGAACTTGCATATCTAAGAATAACATAGGATATTCACTTCCTTTACTGGAAGGGGCAGATCCTTTATTGATCCGTTAACTATCTCCATACACAAATCACTATGCCCAGAATGGACCTAATGAATGTCCTAGAGACTAAGGACTAAACCAAAGCATAAATCATTGTGTACGAGATTACTCTAACGATCTCAAGTCTAAGGATACTTGTACAACTATTTACTTAATAAACAACTATCGACACGTGAGTAAACTCCATTAGTTGTTCTACTTATCGAGTCATGTTCAGTGAACTTATTCCTTAATAAGCACCTACATACTAGATATAGTGTCACCACACAAATGTCTATGAGAACAGACATCCTCCTAAGAGAGCTAGCATAGTATGTACTGATCTTTACGGATTTACCAATTTCCAATTAGTTATCCTATGATCAGGAACTGTTTAAGTCTAAAGCTATTATCTTCTAGATCTCATTATTACAATCTCATTATAATTCTAGAAGCTTTGCTCTAAATTATGGAACATCTTATTTAATACACTTCAAATAGATTAAGCCCGTAACATAAATACTTTATTATTATCAAATGAAATCAAATAAGAGTAGCAGAAAGTTTTTCCTAACTCATCATACATGATTGGTTTTAGGTCAAACACTTTCAATCTCCCACTTGGCCTAAAGCCAATCACTCTGGTATCTAATACCCATCCGCTCCTTATGACGATCAAAATTTAACTGAGACAGCGGCTTCGTGAACGGGTCTGCTATGTTGTTATGTGTGTCAACTCTTTCGATCTTGACATCTCCTCTTTCAATGATCTCCCTAATCAAATGAAACCGCCGCAATATATGTTTGGTATTCTTGTGAGACCTCGGTTCCTTGGCTTGAGCTATTGCAGCGTTATTGTCACAATATAACACAATAGGCCCCTCTATGCCAGGAACTACTCCCAACTCAGAAACAAATTTCTTCATCCAAACAGCTTCCTTTGCAGCCTCACTTGCAGCTATATACTCTGCTTCTGCTGTGGAGTCAGCCGTCGTAGATTGCTTACGACTTCTCCAACTAATCGCCCCACCATTTAGAGTAAACACATACCCTGACATGGATGTACTATCATCACACTCTGACTGAAAACTAGAGTCAGTGTAACCCTCTATTTTCAACTCAGACCCACCAAAAACAAGAAAAATATCCTTAGTCCTTCTCAAGTACTTAAGGATGTTCTTCACTGCTTTCCAGTGGTCTTCACCTGGATTTGACTGATATCTGCTAGTCACACTAATTGAGTGAGCAACATCAGGTCTAGTACATAACATCGCGTACATGATAGATCCTATCACCGACGCATAAGGAATCCTACTCATACGCTCTCTTTCTTCAGGTGACTTAGGAGACATCTTGTCAGAAAGGGAGACTCCATGGCTCATCGGTATGAGACCTCTCTTGGAGTTTTCCATGCTAAACCTTTTAAGCACCTTATCGATGTACGTACCTTGGGTTAGACCTATCATTCTTCTTGATCTATCTCTATAGATCTTCATACCAAGAATGTAGGACGCTTCTCCCAAGTCCTTCATAGTGAAGTTCTTTGATAGCCACATTTTTACTGATTGCAGCATTGGTATGTCATTTCCTATTAAGAGTATGTCATCTACATACAAAATAAGAAATGTTACTGCGCTCCCACTAACCTTCTTGTAGACACATGGTTCATCTATGTTTTTGATAAAATCAAACTCTTTGATTGTCTCATCAAAACGGATGTTCCATCTTCGAGAAGCTTGCCTTAACCCATATATGGTTCGTAGTAGCTTACATACTAGATGTTCATTTCCTTTGGAAATAAAACCCTCTGGCTGTGTCATATACACTTCTTCTTTAAGTTCCCCATTGAGGAAGGCCGTCTTTAAGTCCATTTGCCAGATCTCATAGTCATAGTAAGCTGCAATAGCAAGCAAAATCTGAATTGATTTGAGCAAGGCTACAGGCGAAAAAGTTTCATCAAAGTCAATCCCTTGTCTTTGTTTGAATCCTTTTGCCACGAGCCTGGCCTTGTAGGTCTCTACCTGGCCATTTGCTCCAATCTTTCTCTTGTATACCCACTTGCACCCTATAGGCTTCATATCCTTGAGTGCCTCTACCAAAGTCCATACTTGGTTGGCATACATGAAGTCCATTTCGGATTTCATGGCACTCTTCCATTTCTCTGAGTCAACACTACTCACAGCCTCATTGAAGGTCATAGGGTCGTCTCCATCAATGACCGCCAATTCATTGTCATTCTCAATGACAAGGCCATAATACCTCTCAGGTTGGCGAGACACCCTTTGTGATCTACGGATGGGCTGTTCTACGGAAGGTTGTTCAATATGAACAGGTGTTTCCTCTTGAACCGTAGTAGTTTGTTCTTCATGAACTTCATCAAGTTCAATCTTGCTCCCACTATTCCCTTCAAGGATAAACTGTTTTTCCAGGAAGGTAGCATGTCGGGAGACAAACACCCTTTGTTCGGTGTAAAAGTAATACCCTAAAGTCTCTTTAGGATATCCTACAAACCTACATTTCACGGATCGAGATTCTAGCTTATCGGGGTCAACTTTCTTGACATAAGCCGGACATCCCCAAATCTTAACGTGCTTAAGACTCGGTTTCCTTTCTTTCCATATCTCATACGGAGTTTGAGGAACAGATTTGGAAGGCACCTTGTTCAATATATATGCTGATGTTTCCAATGCATAACCCCAAAGTGATACTGGAAGATCTGTATAGCTCATCATGGATCGAACCATGTCCAACAAAGTTCGATTTCTCCTTTCGGATACTCCATTCAACTGGGGAGTGGCCGGAGGAGTCCATTGAGAGACTATACCATTTTCTTTGAGATAATTTAGAAACTCGCCACTTAAGTATTCACCTCCTCGATCTGATCGAAGGGTTTTAATACTATACTTGGTTTGTTTCTCTACTTCATACTTATATTCTTTGAACTTTTCAAAGGCTTCGGATTTGTATTTCATCAAATACACATATCCAAATCTAGATCGATCATCTGTAAAAGTAATGAAGTATGAAAATCCACCCATGGCTTGCGTGGACATCGGCCCACACACATCTGTATGTACCAATCCAAGCAACTCCGCAGCTCTTTCTCCATGTCCACTAAATGGAGATTTGGTCATTTTGCCTAACAGACAAGACTCGCATGTAGGATATGATTCAAAATCAAAAGGTTCTAGTAACCCTTCCTTATGCAATGTCTTAAGTCTATTTTCACTAATATGACCAAGTCTGCAGTGCCACAAGTAGGTGGGATTTTCATCATCTCTTTTTCTTTTATTACTATGTTCAATTTGAAGTAAACTATGTTCTACGTCACATACATACAAACCATTATTTAAAATACCAACACCATAAAGAACATTATTTCTAAAAATTGAACATTTATTATTCTCAATAACAAACGAAAAACCATCCAAGTCTAACATGGGAATAGAAATAATATTCCTCACAATTGAGGGAACAAAATAACAATTATCCAAAATAATAGTCTTGCCCGTAGGCATAAGTAAATCAAACGATCCTACAGCTACAGCAGCAACTCTTGCTCCATTGCCCATACGTAGGATCACCTCCTCTTCTTCAAGAGTCTTACTTCTCCTTAGTCCCTGCAACGAATTGCAAATGTGAGAACCACAGGCGGTATCTAATACCCAAGTAGAAGTTTGATTAAGTGACATATTTAGTTCGATCATGAACATACCTGAAGCAGAAGCGGTAGTCTCACCACCCTTCTTCTTCTTCAATTCTGCAAGGTAAGCCTTACAGTTTCTCTTCCAGTGCCCCACTTTGTTGCAGTGAAAGCAAACAGCTTTGCTTTTGGGATCTTCAGCTTTTGGCGGAACTGGCCTTTTCTCACCTACCTTCTTCTTCTTCTTAGGAGGGCTCCTCTTCCTCTTCTTAGGGTTAGAGCCTTCACCAATTAGAAGAACAGAACTCTTCTTTGTGGGAAAATTCGACTCAGCAGTTTTCAGCATGTTATGGAGTTCAGGCAAGCTGACATCCAACTTGTTCATGTGAAAGTTCACAACGAACTGCGAGAATGAATCTGGAAGTGATTGCAAGACCAGATCTTGATTCAGCTCCCCATCCATGACAAATCCAAGTTGTCCAAGACGCTCAATCAAATTGATCATCTTGAGCACATGAACATTCACAGATGATCCCTCAGTCATCCTACAACGGAACAGCTCCTTCGATATCTCATATCGAGCTGTCCTTCCTGCCACATCATACAAATCTTGTAGATGCATAAGGATAGAGTGAGCATCCATATGCTCGTGTTCCTTTTGGAGCTCATCATTCATAGATCCCAGCATAACACACTGTGCAACTCTTGTATCATCTATTCAATTACGATACACAATATGTCCATCATTATGTGCATTCTGAGCAGGTTCAGCAGGTTTAGGTGAGTCTAGTACATATTCCTTCTCAATCCTGAGAACAATTCTCAGATTTCGAAGCCAATCAGCATAGTTAGGACCAGTTAATTTGTGTGCATCGAGCATGCAACGGAGTGATAGTGCAGAAGACATTATGTATATAGTAAATCTGCAAATAATAAACACATAACAACATTTAGCAAATACTCTATTTCATTATCTAAAACACCATATGAATC
>QRFB01005071.1:20137-33826 GCA_008931105.1 Oenanthe javanica
TATCAATCAACCATTCATTTGACAGATAAGTGGAAAGTAGTGTAGGGTTGTAAGTAACATACCCGTCATTGGTTTCAGAAGCAGTAGACTCACCAACAACCATGTTAACCACAGGCCCATCAGTGGTTTCAAACACAGTATTAGCTTGTGCTACCACATTAGGTTTCTTGGCTTTCTTTGTAGGACAGTCCTTGCTCCAGTGACCAACCTGTCCACAAGACCAACATGGTTTGTTTGCCTTTGGTTTCTTAGCCTTGTTCTTGTCAGTTTTAGGCTTAGTGTTTTCCTTCTTAGTGACAGACTTTCTTTTCTGTCCAACAGTCACTACGTTCACCTTCGAACTCCCATGTTCAGCAGGCATCACATGTCCCTGTTTGGACTTGTGTTGTTCCTGCACAGAGATGTCCAACATCAAGTTAGTCCAGGTGATCTCTCCTTTCTGTCTTTTCAGGGAGAGAGCAAACGCTTGAGATTTTCAATCACTGACATAACCTGAAACTTCTCAGGAAGGTCCATTCCAGACTCCTTCAAAGCATGTACCAACATCTCAAATTCATGCACCTGCTCAGTCATGGATTTATTATCCACCAGTTTGAAATCAAGGAACCGAGCCACATAATACTTTTCCAGACCCTGAGAGTCAGTATTGTGGGTTTGGTCCAGCTTCTCCCATAAGAGTTTAGCAGTGAAGGCATCCGATGAATAAACATCGAATAGAGTGTTTGCTAAGGCTGCCAAAATAGCAGCCCTTGCCACTCCATCCTTTTCAGCCCACAAAGCATAGACCTTAACAGAGTCAGCCTGCTCTTGATTCACAACAGNAGAGTTTAGCAGTAAAGGCATCCGATGAATAAACATCGAATAGAGTGTTCGTTAAAGCTGCCAAAATGGCAGTCCTTGCCACTCCATCCTTTTAAGCCCACAAAGCATAAACCTTAACAGAGTCAGCCTGCTCTTGATTCATAACAGGAGGATCATACTGCACCACCGGCCATAGACCCTTAACCGTTAACCACAGCTTCATCTTTTTCTGCCAGCGAGAAAAGCCAGCACCACCGCTGAACATATCAGGCATACCTGACAGATCAATAGGCTGTGGGAAACGGTACGTAGCCCAATCAATGGCAGATGCAGTAACCCCAGACCTAGAACTAGTAGCATCAACAACAGGAGTTTCAATTTCGTTAACCATCTTGTTAATTAACAATATATAACACAAATAATCTCTTCAAGATTGTTGGGAATAATTAACAACTAAACACAACAATGGGGCAGTTATATAAATAATTTAACAAGAACAGGCAGATTAAACCAATTAACAAAATAAATCACGAAGGTAGAAATAATATAAATAAATCAGTAACTGCAAAGATAAGAGAAAAGATAGAATACTTAGCTCTAACAGAAGCTTTAAGCATACACTGATAGAACCAAAACAAACTGTTGAGTCGCCAAGCCTTGCAAGAAGTCTTGACTGTTCTTGAAGAGATTATTGCCCCACTACGCTTGTTGGGTTGCAACAATATCACTTTCAGGATAAAACAACACAGAGTACTTCGTCCACAGATACGTAACACTCAACAGCGACCTGCACCTCAGTTCGCCTAGAAAACCTATGTCAATCTGTATGAATTCTGTGAGTGGAAAATACAGAGGATGGCTGCTGCTAGGGTTTCTCAGAACTGTGTCAAAATTCGTATCTACATTTATCTCAAACGTTTTTTCTGTATATATAATACAATAAAACGTAATAGAAGATAAAACATTAATTAAAATAATTATTCTGACTTTAATAGAATATATTTCAGAATCAGTACCATTTGTAACAGCCATTAGAGTTTATAAACTCTGCCATTTACCCGAGACGCCGAGACATTCGACCCGACCCGACCCGTGACGTGGCGTGGTGGCGGCGGCGGCACGTGTGTGCGCGAGGGCACACTTTTACACCATGCATACTCACATGCCTTAGTAGTTGACAGTACTCTTGCACGTATATGCATATAAAGTATCCACATCCATATTACATTCTCTATGTGGGACAAACACATTTAACCCATTTCAAGCAAGCAACTTCTACTTAATTTATCTATGGATTACACTAAAAAATGTCTTAGATCCAAAAATGAAAGTTCAAGTTCTCATAGCAAGGAACAACTTCCAATCGTTAGTTTCCGGAAATTTCATCAAGAACATATATAAAATATATCTTAAACTTTCCATTTTCTAACAAAAGATGCATTAAGATATTGTAAGCATTGCATCCCCCCAATTGTTCATGCAAATCGCTCTAGCTTTGAACACCATAATATAAACAAGTTGAGGTTCCATATGCTATAAAAAAACTGCTCTAACAATAACATTTTCCATAATCACGTATGTGTCATGCCACTTTTTTTGTTCCGATGAGTAATCGCACTTTCTGACATAACATCGCAATATGTTGCTAATATTTGGAATTTGGATTATAAAGAGAAAACTCACTTTGATATGTAATCACAATAGATATTAACACCAAGAAGAAAATTACTAAAAATATACCTTTAAAAGGGTATTTTTCGTTAAAATAAAGATGCTTTTCTTGATATTAACACAAAACGATATGTAAGGGGAGGGGGGATTAAAAAAGGGGACGCGATAAACGACCAATATACAAAAAAAACTCGTACTTCATTAAACTTATCTCCAATATATAAGATTCATACTACAAATTCAACATAAAATGAAATTACAACTAAAAACTAATAAAATGCCAAGTAGATGCATTCTCTAGTCTCTGGAGCATAAAAAACTCGGGTATATGCCTCGCCTTCCCCTTTTGTAGCTCAAGTGCTATCCTATAGCGGAAGGTCTCAATATCTTCTGGCAACCAAGTAAAGTCACCAATTCTGAATCCCTGAAGTATATAGTCCATAAACTTCAACACATATATCCCGCAATCAGAACTATTACTTTGTGTAGGCCTTCTCTTCAGAACATGAAAACTGGCATCTTCATTTGGATAGCTAAACTGGTTCCTACCACAATATCTCAACATAGCGGGAACTAATCCAACCTAAAGAAATTCAAAACAACCATCAAACAAGATGTCGAGATAGTGGTTTGGTAGAAATAAAATAATATGAAAGCATACCATCACTTCTTCCTCCTCCGGATAATGTGGCTCATCGTTCTGTGAATCCAGTAGAATTACTGCCCACGCTTTGACCGCAAACACAAATACAATCCAGTGATTTTCATTCACACAGGCTGGGACAAAGATGTGATCCACTGTATTGATGGAGGGCCCGACACTGCTAGTGGCCCAGTCACAATAGAAACAATGAAGAGTCTCAAATGAAGAGGGTTTCTTGTAATTCTTCCTCTTAGCAAGTTGCATGAACATAGGATCCATGAAATAGTAAGACGGCTTCCTCTCCCACAATTTTTCATCTTCTATCCCCTGCTCACGATCTCGTAACAATGTCTGTACATGTGGAAATAAAGCAAATCAAAACATGCATGAAATGAAATGAAGGCTTCAAACTGGATTGTAAATCAAATTCATACCATGTAACCATATATAATGCGATCATCAATCCATGTGCTGGGTGCCAAACTCAACATCGAGCCCTCTGACAGTTGATACAAACGGTGTGAGATGCCCCCCGCTATTTTCACCATTTTCTCCAATCCCCAACCCCAATCATCATATATCTTCGTCTTCTTCTCGAAGCTCAAAGGTTTGTTGATTTTCCACTTGTCTACAATTCGGGAAAAAGAAACCTCACTTTGGTTTGTAATCCACACCAGATATTAACACCAAGGAGAAAATTACTATAAAAAAAACTTTTGAAAGGGTGCTTTCTATTAAAATAAAGATGCTAGTTATTTTTCTTCTATGTCATCATCGTGAGAGGTGCTTGAAATTTATAGTCAGAATTCTTATTAAAATATAATATAATTATGTTATTACTAATATACAGTGTATTGTGTTGATTTTCCATCAAAGATGTTTTTCCCATTAGGCTAGATTTCAAAATGTTTTACAAAGATAAACATAAACATAAACAAATAAGAAAAAAGACTGATAAATATGAACATTTTTACGATTAAAAAGGGTAAATGTACATAGACAATGGTGGGAGCACGTAAAAACATCTAACCTCCATTTATCAAGTTGTTGAAAAAAGAGGGAAAATCAGGGGTGAAAGGTGTTTTTTGTATGACATGGGCCGCACACATTACCACCTGCACTACTTCGTAAGAAGGAAATTTATTTTCTCCAACGGAACCATATAACTGCCTTTCAAACGAAATCTCAATTCTATCTCCACTTGTTATTGAGATTTGATCTCTACTTATGCATTTTGCCACAGAATATNATTTGTAAGAAGGAAATTTATTTTTTCCATCGGAACCATATAACTGCCTTTCAAACGAAATCTCAATTCTATCTCCACTTGTTATTGAGATTTGATCTCTACTTATGCATTTTGCCACAGAATATATTTCAGCCCCATCAACAGCACTTAGAGGGATCCAATAGCACTCTGTTATACCATTTGTTTTATTAGTAACAACAACTTTTATGTAATTAAGTTCTTTAATGTTGGTATTAAAAAGAACCCAGATCGCAAGTCCTAAAAAGTTCTCTCCCAAGAGTGGTGGGATATCACAGCAAAGTGTTTGCCTACTGCTTTTGTAGCTGAACCATTCTGCGAACTTAGGTACATAAAAAAATGTTGTTAGATTTATAAAAGTGTGATTGTATAGCATTGAAAACGAGAGAGATCAAACAGCAACAAACCTCAAGGAAAAAGGCTTGAAAACTATTAAATTCCTTATTGCACCTGCCAAAACTAAATTCTACCAATTCCTTCAACATTGACATATCTGATGGAACATGTAGTCTTGTGCAATAAGAAACCGTAAGTGATTGAAGACTAGGAGGAAGTGGAGGAAGTGATTCAAGCCTTTGGTAATGGAGAATATCCAACCTCTTCAACTGTTTGAAGCCAGATAAACCTGGTAGTTGTCCCAATGTTCTATCATCAAATATGCTTAAGTGTGTTAAATTAGGTGGAAGTTCTGGAAACAATGACCCAAACTGTGTACGGCTATACAATTTGAGAACTTGTAGGTTGTAAAGCTGAGAAAGACTAATTGGTTCGGCTGAAGATAAACTCTCACCGTCATCACGAAGATATAATTCTTCCAAAGAAGAAAAACTTTGAAGCATAGGGAACCATGATCTTATATCACAACTCAGACCTAAACTAGTCAGCTTTGTATTTTTCACCGTATTGGGCAAATTATTTCTACAACCAATGCCTGATTGGAGAATATATAAGCTTTTAAGTGATGCAAGATTCCATACGCTATCTGGAACATACCTAAGCTTGTCACAACTAGTCACATCCAACTTTCGCAACCTACTCAGTTGTTGAATAGAATCTGGTATTTGTTCAATCGCTGTAAAAGCTGCATAAAGAGTTTCTAAGCATTGCATATTCCCCAATTCATCGGGCAATCCCTNAAGTCACATTCAACTTTCGCAACCTACTCAGTTGTTGAATAGAATCTGGTATTTGTTCAATCGCTGTATAAGCTGCTGAAAGACTTTCTAAGCATTGCATATTCCCCAATTCATCGGGCAATCCCTCCAGCTTTGAACAGTGGTTGAGACATAGAACTTGGAGCAGCTCGAGCTTCCACATGCTTTTTGGAAGATTTCTAAGGTTTTTACAACCAGTCAAATCCAGTTGAACCAATTTAATGAGGCCTGCAAACGAATCTGGCAATTGTTCAATGGCACTGTAACATGCATTAAACACCATCAAGGCTTCCATGTTCCCAATATCTTCAGGTAGCTTACTTAGCTTGTTGCAATTGGACAATACTAATTTAAGCAATCGCTTCAAATGAGTAATAGAATCGGGGAGTTGCTCAATTGCAGTGTGACTTGCATCAATCAACTGTAACCCTTTCATATCACCCAATTGCTTGGGCAATCGTGCTAGATTGCTACAATGACTCAACCCCAAAAAGACCATACTAGCCCACAGTTTTATAGGCTCTGGCGATCGTTTCAAATGGGACAATTCTTTTAATTCTTTCATATCACCCAATTGCTTGGGCGCCAAAAAGCCCTTTATAGCCCAATGTTTTATAGGCTCTGGCGATCGTTTCAAATGGCTCAATTCTTTCAACTGAGTGCATCCCCGTATATCCAAAAGATGCAAATCAGTCAAATCTGCAATCGATGGATGGACTTCTAGCAGGCTTCCACAAGCCAAAAAACTTAATCGCTTAACCGATTTTGAATTTCCAAAATCCGGAGTCGTTTCTAATTCCAGAGAATGGGTGAGGTCTATAATCTTAAGATCCTTAAAAGCCTGTTTAAATGAGGAAACGCAGGTCAGAAAAGGTTGCTCATTTTTCCTTTAATTTAAAAAAAAAAACTTATGCATACCGGGGTATTGTTCCACAGCCTCTTGAAATTACTATACGGCATGGAAAGACAAATCAACTTTTGTGGATGAAAACTTGAAGGTAACTGCGTCCAGCTACAATAACTCCAATAAATACACTCTAAGTCATGAAATGAATTCGCGAAATCTCCCTCGATGCTATGAGCACAGACTATCTCAAGTAATCTCAATTTAGGTAACATTTCAAATATCTCGGAACTAATCAGCTTCTCCTTTGAGACAGTTACATCTAAGATGAGAACTTCAATTTTCTCTTTGCCCTGACATTTAAAATTATACATTACAATGACATGAATCTAGTATTAGAATATTTATTGCATAACTAATAGCAACATTTATTGCATGAAAATTTCATAAGTGTCACTTTTTTATGCTTAATTCATAATTTAGTATACTTTGAGGGGCTGTTTGGATCGTGAGATTTCACCTAAATAACGGGAATGAGAACGAGATTTCAATACAAAAATGTATTAGAATTTCATTTCCACTCCCATTAACCGGGTTAAAATCCCATGATCCAAAATTCCAAACGACACTTAGAGTTTAGCTTCTTCGAATGATAGTTCATTATCCTTATTACATATCTTAATAATTTTGTTCAATTTACTATAAAATTTTATTAGGGCCTTAAAGTATAATGAAGTCGTTTGCAGTTATTTGAATTAGTCAATGACATAGTACAAGACAATAAGCACATAAAGGTGTTTTTATTACCTTATGCTTTTGCAATTCACTCAATGCATTTCCTCGCCAGATCAGGCGTGTGCTCTTTCCAAGTTCCCTACCCATGTCTTGAAGAAGATCATGCATATGAAACTTACCCTTCTCATCAATTTCTAGTAGACATCTTTCAACTAGAATTGTTATTTCAACTTCTGGATAGGAAGTACTAGATTTGAATATNGACTAGAATTGTTATTTCAACTTGTGGACAGGAAGCACAAGATTTAAATATCTCAACAGCATCAACTTCGAGCTTTCCAACAAAGAAGCACGCAATATCAAGAAAAAATGTCTTTTCTCTATCACTGCTTAAATCATGGTAGCTCAGTAGAAGGATTTTGAGAATCTCCTTCGGTGGAATTTCTTTAACTTCTTCAAGTTTCTTTATCCAGAATGACACATGAGTTCTACCACGCAAAGATGAACCCAAGACTTTGAGAGCTAATGGAAGACCTCCGGCATAAGATACCAAGTTTTTTGAGTGCTCTCTTAAATGTGCAGGCGGCGTATGTGTTCCGAAGGCATGATAACAAAAGAGCTTCAATGAATCAACGTTTCCCAATTCCTTCGCCATGTGTATATCTACTTCTGTTATATCAATTTTTAAATGATTTAACAGGTTTACATCTCTCGTCGTTACAATTATTCTACTTCCAGCAGAAAATGAATCGCAAAGCATTACCAGAAATTCTGAATAGCTATCTTGGTCCAAATCATCCAGAACAATAAGAGCTTTCTTAAAACAGAGAATATGTTTCAATTGTCTAAAACCCCTTTCAACATCTGTGACTTCCACCTTCTTCCTGAGAAGCTTAGTCAGGAATTTGTTAAGTAAAGGAAGTAGAGGACTACCGCCTTGCATAAAATTTTTAACTTTATCAATAAAGCAGCTAACATCAAATTTGTTAGAATATTTGTTGTAGAAAGCTTTGGCGATTGTTGTTTTCCCAATTCCGCCCATCCCACAGATCCCGATAGCACGAACATGATTTAATTCCATTGTTAGTTTTTGATAAATTTCGTCAACAGCACAATCTAATCCAAATAGATATTTTTCAAGGTGCAATACGTTTGTAGATACTTGTCGTGCCACGTTCTCTACAATTTCTTGAATTGTTTGAGCTTCATTCCTGTTTATAATCAAAGATGCAGAATTGTAATTGTAAGGTTTTTCTGTATCTTGTATTTATTATTGTCATAAAATTCACTTTACCAGGAAACTAAAGAAAATCATTTGCATAACGAAGATACAATTATTCCAACATGCAGAGAGTTTCAAAGTTTTAATAATGCCATTAGTAGTTTTAGTATGAAAGATCGGTTCAATTTAACAATACAAAGACAGGAAATAAAGGAGACATACTCATTTGCATCTTTTTTAAGATGGTGTCCGGATAGCTTTGCGATTTGAGCAAGAGCGGATTTCCACGTCTGAATCATATCATCAGAGGATCGCTTCTTTTCAACATGAACTTGAAGAGCTTCTCCAAAACTGCGTTTGCGATACCTAACATCAGATGGATCAACATAATAAAACACGGGAACAACCTGGTTTCCTGTATTGTTGCACCTAAGGATCTCTACGAGCTCGTCAAGGCACCACCGGGATTGCGCGTAGTTCTGTGAGATAACTACCACAAACACCTTTGAAGCTCTGATAGCATCGAGTAGCCCAGATGAAATTTCTTGGCCCTTTTCAAGAGCATGATCATCTTTGAAAGTTCGAAATTCTTGATCCAAAGCATTGTAAAGATGTGAAATGAAGCCTGCGCGAGTGTCCTTGCCATAGAAGCTCAAGAACACATCCCAACTAGACGGAGAAGAAGAAGAAGGGGCGGTTAATTGAAGATTACTGGTGGTAGCCATGGAATTACAACTTTAAAGAATGGTGGTGACTCGTGAATACTATTATAAGAGGATAGCTTTGCTGTGGTTTTAAAGTTGGGTGCAAATGAAGTCAGTCAACGTTTGGAAACTCATCTTCAATTTCACACCAAATGCTAGCAAGTATAGGGCCCATTTTCTACAACTGGCCCGTTTGTTTTTGCATTTATAGTATAGTGTCCCATGGCATTAATGCAGCCAACTTGTCGAAATGCAGCTTGATCCAAAGCCTTGTAAAGATGTTAAATGAAGTTTCCGCGAGTGTTTCAAACAAGAAAAAATTAGAATCGCAGGCAGCCATAATCTTATATTACAATTTAGACTTAGAGATTCTAAGCATTGCATCTTCCACAATTGCTCAGGCAATCGCTCCAGCTTTGAACACCACTCAAGATGTACTATAAGCAAATTGAGTTTCCATATGCTATTTGGAAGATTTCTAATGTTTTTGCAGAAACTCAAATCCAGCCTCTCCCAATTAATCAGGCCTACAAATGAGTTTGGAAGTTGTATAATTGCAGTATTGCCTGCACTAAATTTCCGTAAACCATTCATATTCCCAATTTGATCAGGTAACTTTGTAAGGTTCTTGCAATTGGACAAGTCCAATTCTTCAATTGCACTGTGACTTGCATCAAGCCACTTCCATCCTTTCATATCACCCAATTGCTTCGGCAATCGTTTACATTGCTACAATGGCTCAAAAACAAGTTGACCATATTAGACCATTGTTTCATAGTCTCCAGTGATCATTTCACACAACTAACTATACACGTACAAATGGCCCGGTATAGTAAATTGTGCAATTGGTTTCAGCCAGTTCTGTCAAATGGGTGCATTCCGTTAATCCAAAACATAAAAACCATTCAACTCTCTAATGGATGGATGTACTTTGAGCAAGCTTTCACAACCACCAAAGCCTAACCCGCTCAACCAATTTTGTATTTGTGAAGTCGGAAGTCGTTTGTAAGTTCACCGAGTAACTGACATCTATATAGCCTTCAAACTCTTGAAAGGCTGTTTAAAAAGACGAGAGACACAGCAAGTTAGCAAATTTATAATAATCTGATACAGAGCTATACTTCTTCACCCTTTTCAAGTGCAGGATCAACTCTGAATGTAAGAAATCCTACTTGATCAAGAGCAAAGTAAAGATTGGCAATGAAGTTTCTGCGAGTGTCCTTGCCATAGAAGCTCAAGAACACATCCCAGCTGCTGTTAGGTGGAGATGAAGAAGAGGGCGAAGAAGAACTAGGGTCAGTTAGTTTAATATTACTTGTGGTACAGCGCTTCTTAATGGAAACGGAACGGTTGATGCTAACGAGTATGGCAAGTATAGTAAGAATAGGCAGAGCCCAAATCAAAAATACTCCTTTTGACGAAGAATAAGGGCCATTTAACGGATTATTTGTGGTATCCATTGAACAAGTAGCAGAGCTGTACTCAACTGTGGGTTTTTTCCTTCCAGATATTATTAATGAAGGATGGCAGGTTGCAAGTGAAAACAACAAAAATGACCAAATATATCTAGCCGGCTAATCTCAAATTCTACGCACGCCAGCTTAAAATATTCGCATAGGCTGATCTAGTCGTTCCAAAGCAAGCATTATTAGAATTTAGAAATCTGTTAATAAAATATTCATTACTTTAACATTTAGATAAGCTATATACGAAAAGAAAAGAATAAAGTTTCTCTCTCATTGAGAGTCGAATTCCAACCCTAGCTAGCCGCCACAAAAAATATGCAAATCTACCCTTTTCTTCACCAATTAAGTATTCTTCCTACTCACAAATTCACTTTCGTCTTCATTTCTTTCATCTAATCACCGTAGTTCTTATTTTTCCTTTAATAATCATCTTTTGTGAGGATTGTTGATGTACCCAATTTTTGGGTATTTTGTTTGTCCTCCTTTTGGAGTGGTTGTTATGTTTCGATATCTTTTAGTTTGTTGTTTTGTTTCTTTGAGAATGATTCAATTGATACTTTGGAGGATTTGGAAAGCCAGCTTCGAGGTTGGGTCGGTGGTGAAAATCGTAAAAACTCACTTTTCACGACGGAAGATTGTTCATAGGAGGGCATCAGTTCCTCCAATTTCAGTTGGTGCAACTAAAAATTTTGAACATTGGACTATAATTGGAATTAATTATGTGAAGGTCATGCTACTGGTTTTAGGATTGGTGTAGGTTGGATTTCTCGGAAAGCCATTGTAATCTTATTTATAATTCAAAGAATATTTTATTCTGTATGTTAAGCGATATGGAAACAAAGCGGCTATTTATTTAGGAATAATGGCCCTATATGTCACAAATTGGAGACAAAATGCCCAAAATGGCACAACTTATAAAAATGACTCTAAATGTCATTATAAAACTCAACATAGTATAGTGTTTTTGTTCTTTTGATTTTTGAATACAAAACGTCACTTAGTGTCACGTTTTCCACAAATATTTAAAAAACAAATTTGTGCAAAACTCAACTTAAAGTAGCGTTTTGCTCTAAAACTCTACTTAATCTTGCGTTTTGAACTTTAAAAATTTAACCAAAAAAAAAAATTTGTTCAAGATGCAACACAATATAGCGATTTTGTGAAAACTCAACTTCATATAGCGTTTTGGGGTGATATTTTGGGTCATTCTACCCGATTGTGCCATTTTGGACATTTATTGGTGTAATAGTGACACATAGGGCCATTGCCCTTTATTTAGCTCGTTTATTTGTTTCTCAACCAGATTGTATTATCAGTTTGGGGGTTTGTCCCATCTGTGTTCAGTCTTTTTATTGAAATGCATAATATTTTCATTAAAAAAAAAGATAAGCTATATACGAATATTTATTAGATAGTAATAGATTTAGGTGATGTGTTATTGAATGCGATATATATATATATATATATAGTAAGGTTCTAGAAAGATCCTCCTTAGCGAGAGAACCAGAGACCTCAATCGTGACCGTAGATTCTTTTAATCATGACCGTAGATTCTTTTAAAGTAAGATTCTCTTAATTTTTAAATGAAGATTCTGTTAGATTTTGAGTAGATCAACGGTGGATATATAAGGTCTTTGGTTTTCTCGCTAAGGAGGGTTCTCCCTTGAACCTCTCCCTATATATATATATATATATATATATATGTATATATATATATATATATATATATATGACCACTACACTAGTATGAACACGTACTCTCATATTTATATTAAGAATGAACACTCTCATATTTAACAAATGTGAATAGATAATTATAAAAATTTATGAAAAGGCTCCAACATGACATGTTCATTAATTTTTTGTTTTTATATGATAAAATTTTAAGAGTATTTGGTTCATGCTTTTAATACATTTGATTAACGTGAATCAGAACTTTAATAGAGAAAAATGTTCCTAAGAATGACCTCAGGGAACATACCTAAGAGAAGTTTGTATGTAAATACTAATGACAATTTTGTTATTTTAAAGTTGACCTCTTGTAATTACAAATATGCCCTTATGCATTTGTATGGAAATTTCTTTTAACCTCAAGTAGTTACCTAAGGTCATATGAAACTCACTTTAATATCATGTGTTTGTATTTGGATCACTAATTTAGTTGTAAGTGAAATCATATGTTATTTTAACGACACAAGGGTAGTTAACTGAAGAAATTAATGAAGAACATATTTTTAGTTAAATAAGACTATAATAACAAAATAAATAACTAAAACTAGGGCTGTAAATGAACAGAGCTGTTCGTGAACAAAACTCGAGCTCGGCTCGTTTAAGTGAGCTCGACTCTGTTCGTTTATTAAAAGAACCTGATCTTGAACATAAAAATTCGCTCTGTTAGTAAACGAACCCGAGCCGAGCTTTATGCCTGTTCGGCTCGAGCTCGGCTCGTTTAGCTCGGGATCGGCTCGAGTTCGGCTCGAGCTCGTCTAGCTCGGCTCGGCTCGGATAAAATTTATATATATTATAAATAAAAAAATATTATGAATAATTTAAATATTTATATCATATTTAATATATTAATGTTTATATGAAATTATTCATATTATATATATATTGTTAAAAAAAGAATAAATGTATACTATACATGTGGTTTTTGTTTGTTTTACAGATGCTAAGAATCAGATTCAGGCATTTGCCTCTCAATTCCCAAACCATTGCATCTCGATTCTCATCCTCATTACAGTCTGCATTCACAGTCGTCTGAATAACACTGAAAGATTGAAAAAGATCAAACTGCAAAGTCTATTTGTGACAAAGCAATTCTTAAATCAGTATGACAATTCTAGAAGCTTATTTGATTATTTATACCACTATGACAATTATAAATCAAATTTAGTAATGTACATGTCGGTGTAGCTACATACGCAAAACAAAGTAACAGAACATTTTCATGATATGTATAAATATATACACACACACATATATTATAATGTATTTACATTTGATTATTTGAATCATATTTAATATATTAATTTTTATGTGACTATATATATATATATAACATACATAATTTTATAATCTTTTAATTTTCTTAAATTGATTACAATCTCATTTTAGAAAATGAATATCAATTTTATTTAATTTGTCAAAATTAAAAAATTGATTAAACCATGCCATTTTTC
>QRFB01005072.1:1650-30662 GCA_008931105.1 Oenanthe javanica
GTTTGTTTAACTCCACTTAAACTGTGAACATTTATTATATTATATATAGACACTGACAATCTAATCTTCTGTTATCCCATTTGATACTAGATTATCCACAATATATAATATACAAACAGTGTTAAAATACGCATTCAAGATTCTCAATAAAAAAGACAATGTCATATACTTCAAACGAATAGTTCAGTATACTCCCTAACAAGATTTTCAAAGCTAATGCAGAAAAGATATTAAATGGGTTTGATGAGAGAGATGAGCTATTTCTTAGGCTTGCAAGTGAAACAGACTGATGAAGGCATTTTCATAAGTCAGTCCAAATATATAAATAATCTAATCACCAAGTTTCAAATGCAAGACTCTGCATCTGCTACACTCCAATGACTACTGCAACCAAGCTGGATCAAGATACTGGTGAGCCTGTACATAGAGATAACAATATACAGGGGTATGATTGATTCACTTCTTTATTTGACTGCTAGTAGACCAGATATCATGTTTGCAACCTGTTTATGTACTAGATTTCAGGAAAATCCAAGGGAACCACATTTGATTGTTGTTAAGAGAATTTTTAAATATCTCAAGGGAACCATCAATCTTGGTTTATGGTATCCTAGAGAGTCTGACCTTAAACTTATAGGTTATTCAGATGCTGATTTTGCAAGATGTAAAATAGATAGGAAAAACACTAGTGGAAGTTGTCAATTTCTAGGTGGAAGAATTGTCTCATGGTTTAACAAGAAGCAGAAATCAATCTCAACATCAATAGTAGAGGCAGAAAATATAGTTGTAGGAAGCTGTTGTGCTCAGATTTTATGGATGAGAAATCAGTTGTTAGACTATGGTTTGAACTTTACAAAAATTCCAATTTATTGTGATAGTCAAAGTATTATTGCAATGACAGGAAATCCAGTTCAATATTCTCTGAAAAAACATATCAGCATTAGATACCATTTCATAAGGGAAAATTTCATGGAAGGAACAATAGAAATGTATTTTGTTCTAACTAATCAACAGTTAGCAGACATATTCACCAAACCTCTGTGTGAAGTAAGTTTTACAAGATTGGTTTCTGAATTAGAAATGGTGATAAGTGGTTCAACTATAAACAACAAGTAGTAGACATTATCAGTGTTTATGGTAAACTCTGTCAGAAAGTACTTGAGGCGTTTCATGTTGTTCAAGACTTTCTCACTCAAATTAGTATTGTGTATGCTCTTCAAGAACCCAGAGTGATTTATGCTCAAACACTGACCAAGATTTGGTCGAATGCTAAATTCAATGATGCTGGTAATGATGAGGAGCCCATCATTACTTTCCACTGTAATGGTCGCCACTCTATCACTCCTGAGGTAGTTCTCTAGGCCCTTCACCTTCCTGAAGTGGCTGCTTATGATGATATTGTTGATGATGAACACATCAGAGAATTCTTTCAAAAAATAGGCTATAGAGGCAGCCTATCAAAACTGGGGAGCCTCACAAGGCAACATCTGCGAAGAGAATGATGTTTCTTCTTCGATTGCGTCACTAGGGCTTTTACTGCCAAGTGCACAAACTTTGATGCCATCCCTCAACTCTTTCAACAAATTGGGTACTCTCTAACCCATAATTTGAATTTTAATTTTCCTTGTTTGTTAATTAGGCAAATAGCTAGTAAAATTAGTGATGATGAACATACTATATACCATGCTAGATTTCTACAGTTAATTTGTAGTCATCTTTTGCCTGATATTACTTTTGACAATGACAAGAGTTTTCCTAGTTTTAGCATGAATAAAAGGCTTTTTGCTGACTTGAAAAGGAAGGATGTCAAGAAAGAAATTGAAGATACGTTGCCAAGGTTGTTTTACCCCACACGGGTCAGGCTTCTACTAAATCAGAAAATGCCTATTGTGTATGGGAGCGAGTTTCTCTCTGTGATTGAGAATCAGTTTAGCCCCATCTGGTTCTAACCAAAGTCACCCATCAAACACTAATCCACAAAATCTGCCAACCTCTGTTGTCTCCCAAAAGACTTCAATTGTAAAACACACCTCACAAGCATAGGGATCAGGCCTCAAGAGAAAGGGTAAATCAGTCTCAGAGTCTTCTCCCAGAAAAAGGAGATTAATTGATAAAAATATAGACTCTGATAACAGTGATAAAGGTTTTGTATTTCCATTGAAGAAATTTGTTAAATTAGCCTCTGATATACCTCATGCCTCTTTTATGAAGCCATTTCATGTTAATCCTGTCTCAGAGCCTACCAAGAAGAAGATAAGACTAGTCAATGCTTTAAATTCTTATCTACTAAACTTTGATGTTGTTATGAAGTCTGGTGACTCTGCATTGCCTGACCAAATAAACATTAACATCGGTGGAATTAAGGTAGATGGTGATGATGAAAATGCCAATAGAGAAGAAAATGATGAATTGGCTGTAATGAATGGTAAATCTCTTCATGTTAATCTTTTTAGCAGTCATGTAATCACCTTGGAGGGTACTGACACTGAAATGGATGTTGCTCCAGTAATAATCTTTGATTCTCCTGTCCATTCTCATCAACCAACAATCAAGGAGATTTTCTATGAAGGAGTTAGAGAGTTAGCTGAGGAAGTAAAGAGATAAATGGTTGCTCAAAAATCTCAACAATCTCCAGTCTCTGGCACTGCAAAGCTATTTACTAGAAGGAAGAAGAAGAAGGTTTCCTTCGGCCTAGACACACAAGAACCTGCTTCTCAAAGTGAAGTAGCGGTCTCTGAAAGGCCAGGAACACAAGAACCTATTGATCAAAGTTCAATAGAAGCCTCATTTCCAGCATATGAAGCCAACTTGGATTAGGGGTATTTACATATTTTGATAGCACAAGTTTAAACTTTATATTTCTATCTTTTACTGCTGACATGACCATGGATAGTCCTGGACCTCTATCCATGTGACCATAGTTCTCCTTTCTCAACCACCTCTTATTTCTATAGGTCATTATGATTTGAGCCTTTCTTGTGAGGCTGAGGTAAAATTTGTGACAAACAGAACTAATAATGAGAGGCAGACACTAGTTCTGGAAAAATGAGAGTTAGATATAAGACAAAAGTTAGTTACTTCTAGTGAGAAAACTTTGACTCTCAAAACTCATGAGAAGTATTGAGATTAATTTTAAAAAAAGAGTGTCTTGGGGTGTTCTGTTCTTTGTGCAAGTACTCAGAGTATTCATGACACAGGCTCTGTTGCTCAACCTGTCCCTCACTCCCTAAACTCTAAGGTTCCAAACTCTGATGTTATTTGTTGTGTCCCATAAATATCGTAGAAGGGGGGTTGAATACGATACTCACTAAATTAAAAAATTCTTTCAAATCTTTTACGGATAAATAATTTAGAGTTCGGTTAGTGGTTTTGAGTTCATGTGGTGAATAGTGTTTAAGAGACTGGCTTACTAATTTTCTGTATTTATGAATAATCATTAATATTCTTGAAAATTAGCAAGTAATTTAACGAGACAAGTTTCGGGGAATATGACTTTCATATATAAACCCTGAGATTGCTACACCCAGTTAAAAATATAACCGGTTTCCAAAGAACAAAATAATTCTTTGCTTCTACAAAGAGATATAACTTAATCCCTATACAATATTTGACTATGAGTTTGTACTAAAGGAATCAAGCTAATAGAGAGTGTTTTACAATAGTCCTATGTATTTATAACATAATGAACCGGTTAGAATATAAAACTCAGGTAAAGAAGGTATATATATGGCTTTGTATCTTCTTCTTTTCCGGCTTCTGATTTCTCTCTCTATCTCTCTGTATGGTTGTATATCTCAACAATTCAAAATGAGCAAGTCATTTTGTTTTTGTAGTGTAGACTTTCAAATCAATTAGAATTGATTTGCTTCATAATTTCTTAAGTCCTTTTGTTGCGCTTGTAGAGTGTGAGTGGTGTATAGACGCCACAAAATAGCTTTGTTGCGCCTTTATAATTTTGTTGCACCAAGAATGATTGTTTGTTGCGCCTTGTAAATCACTTACCTTGTAGAGGCGCCACCTAGTACTTAGAATCCTTGAATTGATGTTTTCTTGGGCCAATAGAAGTTTGTTGTGCCAAGAATTAATTTTGTTGCGCCTATACACTTGTTCCGCTGTATAGGCGCCACAAAGTACTTGGAACATCTCTCAGCTCTTTCCTTGCGCCAATATTGTATTTTGTTGCGCCTAGGATTAGTTTTGTTGCACCTATACACTTATTCCCCTATATAAGCCCGACAAATGCCTTTTCCTTGCGCCTTGGTTGATTTGTTGCATCTCATACATGGTTTCAAGTGTATAGGAACACCAAAAGTGATATAACTTGCCTTAGAAATTTTTTTGAATCACTTGAAGTATATATCACTTAAAATTCATTCTTTTGGCTTGATCAACTGATGTTATTTTGATAAATCAAAGTAATTCACTCCTTATTGTGCTGACGTTTAGTGCACTGGTCTGGTTCACAAACGACTAACACTGAATTAAATTCTCTTAATTTCTATTCTGTTTCAGTTGATTAACCTTGGACTATTGTATTGCTTCAAACACTAACTGTTAATAAGCACTGTACTTTCACTAGAATCTTTTCTGGTACTTAGACAACCTCTTCATTACTACTACAATATTGAATACTTCATTCTCTGTTCTTCACTGACGCTTGAACATTCAAATGAACTTCCTTCAGTGAGTATAACTTCAAGACTATAGTTGTCTTTTTTAACATTTGTCTTTGTCCTTCTAGATTCCTATGTTTCGAATATTGTCTATCTACAATCAATGCTAATACACTGAAATCTTTTAGTGGCACTTTATACTAAATCTTCAACACTTATGGAACCCTAAAAGTCTTTACACATTATTCTTCACTGAGGCTTGAACATATAACTGAACTTCTTTCACTTACCTGTAGTAGACTTCAAAAATTCTTCTAATGTCTTGATTCACTATATTTGCCTTGTCTTCATTTCTTCCTGATTTCTGTGTAGGCATAGTATTATTTACTTGTCATGTTCTAGTATGGAGTAATCACGATTACTATTCATACAGCTTCGTAATCTCACCAACAATCTCCCATATTTGATTGTTAAACTTAGCCAACAAATCTCATAGAGAGGATAACTCAACTAACAACTAGAAAAAGAAATCGTCCGGGACTTGTAAATAATGCTACTGGTTTTTCTGGATCAGATTCTGCATATCCAGATTTCTTTTGTAACTGAAATGAAAGATGTTTGTTCCTCTAGGACTGAACTAATTTTCATGTAGTATCATCTTCATTTCTGTTTGTGTTTGAGCTTTCTCTACTTTAAAATCCTTCATATTTGAACTTAAAGAAATTATCTTACACAGAGCTTCATAAGAATTAAAATTCCTGGAAACGTCTTCAATAGAACATAGAATATAGCTCAAGTAATGTTCTCCCCCTGAGAATGTGATTCTTCTTCTTTTTCTTCTTCTCCCCTTCAGATAAACAATGGAAGTGTCAATTCTTTTCTGTACATCCCACTTAGATGAGGAATCCTCTACTGATGACTCCTTTAAAGTATAAGATACAGTTTCTTGATTCCCCAAATTCTATTTTTTCCCATGAGGATCAGAAGATAATATTTTCTCCTTTTTTTTGTCTAAATTCTCCCCCTTAGGATATTGACTTCTCCCATAAGGATATGAATATAAGACCCTCTCCTTTTTCTACTTTTTCTTGTATACTAAATTCTCCTTCTTAGTTGAGGAATCCTCTAATGGCCCATGAACTTTCAAATGGCTTGTCTTCCAAAGAAGGTTCTCGTCTGTCGTTGATTGGGAAAACATAGTAGCTTTTCTTTCAGATATAGCAAGTAGCAAGGGTAAGTGTTTGGTCTATGGTTTCCTCACTTCTACTATATTCTGTTAGTGTTTACACTTAAGTGTCGAGCACTTTGAACTGTTTCACTCTTTCTCTCTTTATCTCTTACTCAAGTGTATCTCTCCCTCACTTTCACTTAAGCATTTCTCTCTCTCACTCTGCATTCCAAATACAGCCTTCTATACCTGCAAGTGATATCCATCAATTCATTTATATTCTCATCACCCGATTAATTAGAATGAACTGAATCACTATCAAGTGGAGAATTGCCTCGTATAGGTGTTCTTGATCTATCATGCATAAGCACTGTCTCAGCACTAGACTCAATAGCGTTTGTTAAATCACTGTCTAGTGGAGCCTCACCTCTTTGAAATGGGTTAACCCAAGATATTAATATTTGTTAGGGAATTCTCCCTTGTTCTATCAAGGAGTTGCCTTACACCTTCTTCGTAAATGGGAGGTTGACATTCTTTTTCAGGATCTGGAAATGTTCCTTCCAGGAGGGGCGATGTAGTGGGCAATGTAATGAATGACAATTTAGAGCCTACATTTCCCTTGTAATCCTGTGATGGAAATTTTATGTAAAATACCCTAAGTACAACTATGTGAGTGGGATCAAATCATATGAAAATAAGCACATAAACAATTTCAAGTAAGAACAAATATAAGATATCTGATTTATAACCTGTTTGTCTATTAGCAATTTTCACAACATTAGCAGAGGTATTAAATCACAGAAGATTTAAATCAAGTTTCAGCAAATGTTCAGGGATACACCTAACCGTCTAAAGCACCTATCTAATTCTAGATATTCATTTTCTGAATAGAAAATCAAGTATGAAATGTACTAATTAAACTCAGAATCCAAGAATGCAAATCTCATTCTTAGCAATCAATTAATCATTTAAGTCCTAAGATGCTAACATGCTAACATGATGACATGAATATAATACATTTCAAAACTTAATAATCATAAAGTTCTGAATTAGATAAACGTATACTAGTTAGAATGTGTACCTATGAAGTCCTTAGTGTTTCATCTCCAATATTGGTCATTAATGCCAGATATCTATTTGGTTCATCACTATCACTGATAGAAACAACCTTGGATTTAACTTCACCAACAAATGCTTTTCCTTGCCGCATCCTCACTAATACTTGATATTTCTACTACAACCCAACATAGTGTCTGTCATCTTTTGCTTGTACAGGCTTTTTGAAACTGTGTAGCAAACCCTTGATCTTGTCTTTCTATTTTAAATCATCCCTGTTTTGCAACCGCCTCTGGAACTGGTCTTGAAAATATCCTCTTTGGAATCTATAGGTAAGGACCTTATATTTAGAATTGGGATTCCGTCTAAATCTGATATCACTGAACTTTTATTTACCCTGTAGGCTTGACTTGTTGTCCAGTTTCTCAAGTTATTTCAAAGTGTAGGATTCACATATAACACCTTGACCACTACCTCGAGCTACAACATCTTCAATTCAGCTTCTCGGATCATTTCGTTTCTGTTCTGAGGTTCTCAACCTTGACTTCAATCAAATTTGGTTCCTGGGTCACAAATATAGTGGATATGCTAACAACCTGCTTTACCAACTATTATCTTCTTCAACTCTTATTCTAGTTCATAGGCCTTCAGCACACAAATAGTTCCACTAAATATAATGTGGTTATATCCTTAGATCCCTGATGGCTGTATCCCTACGTTCCAGATGATCTACAGTGTTAACACGAACTTCATGTAACCTCCCTGTAGAATAATCTTTAACGTTTTTACCTTAAACCCCTAAGATTTTTCATCCAAAAATTCAACTTAAATCAACCAAAAATTGTACCCAAATTAATCTCTTCTTTTCCAGCATCCGAATAAACAGTGGCATCATCTGGAGTAGACCTCTGAGGAAATTAGTATCACTTCTTCTTCAACTTGTTCTAGAATTAACTTAATTGGATAATCTTTAGTCAATTTAGTTGTCTTCAACACTCGAAAAAATCTTCATCTACTACTCCTTGAGCATCCTCGAATTAATATTTAAGAAAAATTTAAGTTTACAAAATTTTTAATTTTATTTAAAAATAAATTAATCAAAAATAAAAATTTACAACAAATTAATTTTCAAGAATTTCGAATTTTCTTAAAAATTAAAATATCGTAAATTAATACTTAAAAAAATTTAGTTTTCAAGAATTTTAAATTTTCTGTAAAAATAAATAAATCTAAAATAAAAATAATTGAGATGTAAACTTGAAATAGACTGCAAATAGTGTGAGTGACGCTGAAATGATGTAAACCTAAAATAGAAAAAATAAATATATTTAAGTTATAAATATAAATTTACTTAAGTTTAAATCATAGATTTATTTTAAATTAAATTTATAAACTAAATTTATTTAAATTAAGTTTATGAAATAAACTTATTCAAGTTTAAATAATAAACTCATTTAATTAAATTTATAAAATAAATTTATTAAAAATAAATATATAAAATAAAATTATCAAAAACTAAATTTATAAAAAAAAAATTATTTATCAAGTCATCTAATCTTATGTAGTCCAAACAGCTTTGACACTCTGAGCTTCACTGAGTTGTGGATCTTAATTTGTATATCAATCAATTCTTCTTTGATATCAATTGTTGGGTCCCAGAAGTATCGTAGAAGGGGGGGTTGAATACAATACACACTAAATTAAAAATTTCTTTCGAATCTTTTGCGGATAAATAATTTATAGTTCGGTTAATGGGTTCAAGTTCATCTGGTGAATAGTGTTTAGGAGGCTGTCTTACTAATTTTCTGTATTTATGAATAATCATTAATGTTCTGGAAAATTAGAAAGTAATTTAACGAGACAAGTTTCGGGGAATATATCTTTCGTATATAAACCCTGAGGTTGCTACACCCAATTAAAAATATAACTGGTTTTGAAAGACCAAATTAGTTCTTTGCTTCTATAAAGAGATATAACTTAATCCCTATACAATATTTGACTATGAGTTTTTACTTAAGGAATCAAGCTAACATATACTGTTTTACAATAGCCTTATATATTTATGTTACGTCCAAAATCATCATAGAAGGGGGGTTGAATATGATACGGTAGATTTTTCGTTTAAATGCGGATTAAGTGTTTGTGTTCTTGAGATATGAAAATGACAGTTATTGAAACACAAAGATTCGGGGAAATAAAAATATATTATTAAATCCCTGAGTGCTACACTTATAATTAGTATGATTAGCTTCAATGGGTTCAGTCAATGTTATAACAGAAATACAATTGGGTGTATTTAATGTAGAGCTTTAATGAAGTTCCCGTCTGTATGTCTTTTTGTTCAAGATGAATGAATGCCTTTTTTCATATTGATTTTCACCCATATATATTATATAGGCTTTTTGAAAATTGATTTCCAACAATGTACAAGTCCTTTGTTGCTCCTTGTTCATAGAGAGTGGTGTGTAGGCGCCACATACACGTTTGTTGCGCCTCTTGTTATTTTGTTGCGCCTGTCAATGTTAGTTGCGCCTAGCTTTCCTTTTGTTGCGCCTGCACACTGATTGCAGTGTGTAGGTGTCACAAAGTATTCTTACAACTTATGTTGCGCCCCTTTATCATTTTGTTGCGCCTGCACACTAGTTGCAGTGTATAGGTGCCACAAAAACATCCAAACAACTTTTATTGCGCCTTGACTTAGATATGGTGCCACAACATGTTTTGTTGCGCCTGCACTCTCATTTCCTTGTGAAGGCGCCACAAACCCTTTACTTAGGATTTCCTTGAGCTTTCAACTTGGTTTGTTGTGCCTAAGTTAAGTTTGTTGTGCTTCACACAATATTTCACCTGTGTAAGAACCACCAAGTGAAATGTTACTTGCCTTAACATATTATTTGAGTTCTTGAAGTAATTAGTACTTGGTTTTCACTCTTCTGGCTTGATCAACTGATTTTCTTCTGATTAACCAAGACAATTCTTTTCTTGTTGTGTTGACGCTTAGTGCACTGGTCTGGTTCACAAATGACTAAGACTGAATTGAATTCCCTTGACTTCTGTTCTGTTTCAGCTGATTAACTTTGGACTGTTGCATTGCTTCTGATCACTGAAACCCTTTGACATCTATACTTAAATCATTACACTGTCTTTAGTCTGAAATCTTCTGAACTCTTATTTTTTGCTGAGGCCTGAACATTTTAATGAACTTCTCTCGCTGACGTTCAGTAAGCCTTTCATCTTGAATGCTCTGCAATGATGTATGTATGATTTCTGTTTACATGTCTTTCTGGATTTCTGTGTTGCATATTAGTATTATTTATCTGTCTTTGTTTATTTGTTGAGTTATCGTTATCACTATTACATACTACGTTACATTATGCTTTATAATCTCCCCATATTTGGTTGTTAGAGTTCAACAAGAAAATCCTGAGAGAGGATAACTCAATTGATACTTACAAGAAAAAGTAAAGTACAGAAAGATAGTAAATAATATTAATTACATTCTGGATTAGATTTTACATTTCCAGATTTCTTTGTGTACAATAGAAGTTTGTTCCTCTAGCCTAAACACATAATTCTATGATCTTCTACTTCTTTGTACTGAGTCTTGTTTATTCTTTTGACCTTGTTTCAGACTCGTGCTTTCTTAGCTATTCTTCCTTCTGCTCCAACCTTGCCTTTACTAGATCTCTAGCTTCCACTTCAAGAATGTTGATTGGAGATGGTTCTTCTAATTTCTTCAAAACTTCAGTGAGAAATGCGGTTGAGTTTGTCTTGGAGATTGACTTGAAGGCCAGAGATTGTCTCTTTGAAAATATGAACACTGTTATTCTCTTCGGAAAGCCTTTACTCGATCAGTGTTATGCATCGACTCTTCTGCCAGTTTCTCCAACAGAACATCTTCAATCATCCTCAAGGCCTTTTTGTCTGACTTGACAGTGGATCTCTTCACCCTTGAAAATACTTTTTGGATAATTTCATAATTGTTTCTCCTCAATTTTGATAGCTCTTTCTTCTTATCCCCTCCATTCTTCTTGAATAGGAAGTATTTTATTCCATTTTGCTCTGTCTGAATGCAAGGTTCAGAATCTCTTATGGTTTCGAGTACCTCTGTGCCATCCTTTCTTCTCACATACACTGGGTTTTGATAATATATGGTCGTTTCCATTAGATATTTACCTAATGTCTTAATCGCTCTGTTCAGCCTGAATGCGTAGATCAGCTCAGCAGCTTTTAGATCTTCTTCTGTTGTATTCTTCTTACTTCTGAGCCTCCCTTCTACATACTGCATGAACATTACATGGCCTGAATCCATACATTCATCTGACGAAGTTAAGTTATGAAGTGTTGTTGCTTTGTAGTATTTGACCACCAAAGGCTTTTCAAATGCTTCGACACCAATCTCTATTATCTTCTTCTCAATTAGATCTCTCAATATCTCATTTGTTTTATGCCCACCAAAGATGACTTTCCTCTTCAGCACATACAACTCCACGATATTCATCTTTTCAAAACTCTTTGTCGGTAAAATCTTTGACCCCAGTGTTGTTGAATTTATGAACATTTTCCACCCGTACTTGGACGCACACGCTTGTAATTTCTTCAGATAGCATTGCATAGAGTTCATGAACATCTTCAAATTTTTCTCTCATGGTTCTGAAGAGATCAAGGACTTCTCTCTCTTTCTTCTAAGTTAGAGTTATCTCCTTCTTCTTCAGTAGACTCCTTGCTTCATCCCAATCAAGACCAACTTTAGCTTCTATGTACTTGACTCTATTTCTTCTCTCCATTGCGTGCTGTACTCCCTTCCACTTTCTCTTCATCAATTCTTGAGCCTGAACTATGTCTTGAGTAATAACTTCGTCTACACCAACCAGAAGACAGTCATTATCAAAAGCATATTCTTCTGCAAACTCCTCCTCAACATCTATTCCTGCAGCCTTTGGAGTTTCTTCGATTTCCATCTCTGTTGGAACATCCATTGGCACATAAGACTCAAATATTTCTCCTTCTTCCAATTGCCTCCCTCCTAGTCTATAGAAAATAGTTGACTCCCCCTGAGCTGTGTATTCCATGATCATTTCAGCTCTAACTTTTTCTTGTGCTAATCTCTCCCCTTCAGTTAGGTTATCCTCCCTTCTGAATGGAGTAAGTTGTGTTGTTGGAGTTGGTTGAGTAGAAACCGGAACTTTCTGAGCCAGCAGTTGTTTGACTAAATCTTTGATTTCTTTCATTTCTACTCTTTGCTGCTCCTACACCTCAAATATCTTTCTAATTGAGTAGTGAATCTCTGTTACTTGTGCCTTCAGATTTAAAATCCTTTGGCTATGTGCAGTGTGTGCAATGGGTGGGGTGTTTTTTTGGTTTGTGGGTGTCTCAATCCTCACTGTTTTTGTTTAATCACGACCCTCAACACTCATACTCAGCTGTTCTAGGTCAGGGAATTGAAGATCGCTTAGGTTTAGTGTTTCACTCATGTCCATAATATCATCCAGATCTTCAGTATCTGCATGAAAATCCCTATCCCTTCTATGGGTAGGTTGCCTCTCCGCTTGACCACTATGGGTGGGGAGAACTCCTTTTACAAGAATTGGGGGGTTGAGACCCAGTATGGTCACCACTATGGATTCTGTAATGATTGGGAAGAATGTTGAATCTGTGATGCCAATTGAAGCCATTGAAGGCCTTAACTACTCAGAGACACCCTGAACATGTTCTATTGCCAAAGTAGCAGACACTCTATTAATAGAGTCCACATCCCCTCTATGGGTGTGTTGTCCCTCCGCCTGACCTGATATGGTGGGGAGGACCTCCTGTGTAGGAGATGGACTTTGAATTTCCAAGGTGGTCACCACCTCAAACAATGTAATGTATGACAATTGAGAGCCTGTGGTGCCTCACGAAGCCTGTGAAGGCATTTCCACATGAAGTGGTGATGCTACTGACGCAACTACTCATTGAATGAAGACCTCTTCCCTTCTATGGGAGAGTTGCCTTTCCACTTCACCCACTTGGGGAGGGAAAACATCCTGAATAGGATCTAGAGATGTTAAGTCCAGGGGGGTCACCACATTTGACAATGTAATGAATGGCTCGTTGGAGTCAGTGATGGCCCCAGCTGTCTGTGAAGACAGGGTTCTTAATTAGATCAATCAAAACAGTACTAGCTACTGAAGTAGCAAAAATTGTTACAACCCCTGGTTCTGTTTCCATACCTTTCAGGATTTTATCAATTTCGGAATTAAGGTCACGAAAGAAGAGAAAGGTCTCAGAGATTGGAGAATCAGGTTCTTGGCTTACAGATGCCTTAGTTTTAAAATCCATTTTTCTACATTTTTTAGAAGGCAAAGATGTAGGGGATATTTGAAAAACTTCCTGATTCGGTAGGGACTCACTCCTATCATCTAATAAAATGGTTCTTTTTCTGGCTTTGGGAGATGAAGGAAGTTTTTGTTGTTCTCAGGCAGTGGTTAGAACTGGTTGGTCTGCCAGTTCATTGCCAGCTTCGATGGCCACTGAGGGCTCTTCTGTGTGCATTGCCATTTGAGGCACAGTATGAGATATTGTGACAAATTATTCAGTTAGGAAAGCAGAAAAGTCAGAGTTAAGAAGTGTACCTTCATCCATTTATTCATCAGAAATATTAGGGATGTACACCTCTATAGTATGAGGCTCTTCCACTTCTGCCTCAACAACTATCTCCTCTGTTTGATTTTCAGGGTTATTCATTTGTTCATCTTCAGGAATTGGATATTGCTCATGTTCAGAACCAACTTCTTCCATAATTTCATCTTCTTTATCAGTGTCTGTTTCTTCTTCTTCTATTGTTGATGTTCTTCCTGAGTCACTTGAAGTTTCAGCTTCATTGTCCTCTTCAGAGATTGCTGCTTCTTATTCTTCTGCTTCTTCTTCATTAACCTGTCTAAGAAGATCAAAGTAATCTCTAATAGGGTCAGTCACTAGAGCAGGAGTATACCTGTTAGGATAGTAAGCCTCATTCTGTAGCAGCAGAATAGTCTTGAACTGTAGTGAGGGTGACTCTTCCAATTGACTGTTCTGAAACACTTGTAGTTGATCAGCTCTCAGCACTTGATTCAACACTAGCTGCAGAAATCTAGGATACAGATAGAAGTTTTCCATCTTTGCCTGGTTCTTGAGAATCTCTATCATGATCAGCTTGCCAATGTTTATCCTGGATCCAGAAGCTACTGCATACCCGATCACCTTATTGAACTATGTAATCCCGTGGAAGCCACATGTCTTCGGTGCAAAGCCAGGATGTTGAAGAACATGTTCCACTCCTTGGTTAAGTGATTCTTGCAAATCTTCTTCGAAAGATTATTGTTTACTCTGTTGCAGTGCAGGAACATAAAGAAGTTGTCTAAATCTGCTTGAGATGGCTCAACTTCAAAATTCTCAGACGGCAGATGAAGTGCTCGATTGATGTCATTCTCAGTTATTCGCACCTTCTGTCTCTGAATCTTGCATGTAAAGGTTGAGATGCCATCTGCAGTGTCCTGGAAGACCTGTATACCTGTATTTATAGATTTCTATTTAAAGGAACAGAAGTTGTTAGTGCATACCGGGCTATTGAATGCTCGTTTAAAAACCTAGCTTAGTTACCTAAGTCTCCAGCTTCAGTCCAATCATCTATTAAAATAGATAAATAATTAGTCTTTTTAATCTCAAAATTACCTGCCATTTTATTAAATTGAGAGGTAATTTTTATGAATTAAAATTACTAACTAATGTCGAATAATTTTAGTAAATTACGAACCGAACCCTAATTATTAAAATTACATGGATTTTCATAAAATAAATATATAATGGAATCCTAGTAATTTTATGCACACTTTTAATTTAATTACAATTTTTAATCGATTAAGAATGAACAAACCCTAGCCAACCAGTTCGAGTTTTTGAAAAATGAGAATTTTATAATCTTAACCAAAATCAATGGGACCACTTGCAAATGATAGGTTTGAATGAGGGTTCCACAAAAATGGTCTCAGATTAAAAAAATGGACAACAAATGACTTAGAAATGTTCGATTAAAATTTATAGATCTGAGCTTTTTTCCTGCGCCTGATATAGTGTGTGTACTGTGTATGTATATAAACAAACGCAACAAAAACACACATATATATAGGCACCACAAAAACAATAATAAAATTGGCTAAGTACTCTAGTTGCGCCTCTACAATGCTCACAAAGTATTGGCGCCACTAAACTACCCAGCGCAACAAAACTTACTAGAAAATTTTTGTCGCGCCTCCACAGTGTGTTCACTGTGTAGGCGCCACAAAATCTACTAACGCGACAAAACTTGGCAACAAAATCTAAGTATTTTGTTGCGCCTTTACACTAGTAACACTGTGTAGACGCAATAAAACCTATAGGCGCCACTTGATTTGATCAAGAATATTTTCTAAGTATGTGTTAAATATGTTGCGCCTACACAGTTCTTGCATTGTATAGGCGCCACTAAACTATATTAAGCGCCACAAAGTACTTGTACAATTTCGAGTTGATCCTAGATTTTGTTACATATAAATAAATATTATTCATGAATAATTTGAATAATTAATCTATAATAATTAATTACTCACAAATATTATTTCACAAAATATTTATTAACAACAATAATAACATTAGTTGTTAAAATTATTATTATAAATAAATTATGCTTCTTATTATTTTACTTTTATTTTAAATAAGAGAATAAATATAAATATTCATCCTTTTTATTTAAAATAATTTCAAATAATGTTTAAATTATATAAGTGCCAAGAATTTATCAATTAAATATAAGCACTTAAATATTTTCTAAGATCAAAATTAAATAAATACCTGATTAATAAAATTAGCAGGCATGTATAAGGTATTTATCTAATATTTAATCCTAATAACTGGAAAATAATTTGATAAATAAATTCACAAGTCCTAAAAATATTGAAATTAATTAACTAGTGAATTTATCAACTTCAAATTGCAGTTATAGATTACTAACTAATTAGTTAGTAGAATTTAACATCCCAAGTGCACAAATCAGTCTAGTGAAAGTGATTTCATCCAGTGGTTTAGTGAAGATGTCTACAATTTGCTGCTCTGTAGGTACAAAATGTAACTCTACATTACCATTCATGACATGCTCTCTAATGAAATGATACCTGATATCAATGTGCTTGATCCTTGAATGTTGAACAAGATTGTTTGTGATGGCTATGGCACTTGTGTTGTCATAGAATATTGGAATTTTGCTCAGCAACAGTCCATAGTCTTAAAGTTGGTTCCTTATCCACAGAATTTGAGCACAACAACTTCCAGCAGCAACATATTCAGCTTCAGTTGTTGACATTGCAACTGAGTGCTGCTTCTTGCTATATCAGGACACCAATCTTCTATCAAGGAATTGACAACTCCCTGATGTCCTCTTTCTATCAATCCTACAACCTGCATAATCAAAATCTGTATAGCCAACAAGGTCAAAACCTGTATTTTTAGGGTACCAAATTCCAAGATTCAGACTTCCCTTAAGATACCAAAAAATCCGTTTAACAGCTATAAGATGTGATTCTTTAGGATTAGATTGAAACCTAGCACACAACCATGTAACAAACATAATATCTGGCCTATTTGCATTTAAGTAATGTAATGAGCCAATCATACCTCTGTAGCTTGTGATGTTTACCTTCTTACTAGGTTCATCTTGATCAAGGTTAGTGGCAGTTGCCATAAGGGTTTTGGCTGATGATGCATCTTCAAGACCATACTTCTTCAATAGATCTCTGATATACTTGGTCTGGCAAATGAAGATTCCATCTTTCCTTTAGCTTACTTGGAGTCCAAGGAAGTAATTCAGCTCTCCCATCATGCTCATTTCATACCTACTCTGCATTAGCTTAGCAAATCTACTACACAACTGATCGTTAGTAGAACCAAATATAATATCATCCACATATACTTGTACTAATATCATGTCATTTTTATGCATTTTATGAAACAGATTCTTATCTATGACACCTCTAGTAAAATCATTTTCAAGTAAGAATATAGATAGAGTGTCATACCATGTCTGAAGTGCTTGCTTTAAGCCATAGAGTGCCTTGAAGAGAAAGTAAACAAAATCTGCAAATTCTAAATCTTCAAACCCTGGGGGTTGTTCTACATACACTTCTTCTTCAAGCTCTCCATTCAGGAATGCACTCTTCACATCCATTTGATAGACTTTAAAGTTGGAATGTGCTGCGAATTCCAGAAACATCCTGATAGCTTCAAGCCTTGCCACTAGTGCATAAGTTTCATCATAATCTATTCCTTCTTCTTAGGAATAACCTTTAGCAACCAGTCTGGCTTTGTTCCTCATAACAACGCCATCTTCATCCAGTTTATTTCTGAATATCCACTTTGTGCCAATTATAGACTTGTTCTTTGGCCTGGCTACCAGCTTCCAAACTTTTTGTCTCTGAAACTGATTGAGTTCTTCTTGCATAGCAATAACCCAATCTGGATCTTCCAATGCTTCTTCCACTTTCTTTGGCTCTATTTCAGAGATAAAACCAGATAATAAACATTCATTCTGAGAAGCACGTCTAGTTTAGACTCCAGCATCTGGATATCCTAGAATCAACTCAAAGGGATGAGCTCTACTCCACACCCTATGTTTAGGCAGATTTTACCTAGAAGATTCAGCCTGATTATCATTAAAGTGATGAGTCCTGCTAGTAGATCCTTCAGTTCCTCCCCCTGAGCTGCTGCTTGGTTGAGAATGAGATTATCTGCCACTACTAGTAGTTTTTGTGAATCTTCCACTGTTTTAACTACTAGGGTCAGAATCATCATTGTTGTTATTCTCATTTGGTGCTTGATTTTCTGTTGCAGCTTCAGGTTCTACTTCACCTTCATCTGAGTTCATATTTTCAAACTCCAAAGTTTCAGTGTCGTCTGTTCTTTGTAGACTTGGGAGCTTGAGATCATCGAAAGTTACATTCATGCTTTCAATGACCTTCTTGTGTTCAACCACATAAAACTTGTATGCCTTAGATTCTAGAGAGTAGCCAAAAAATATGCCTTCATGAGCCTTGGATTCGAACTTTCCTAGATGCTCATCATCTTTCAGTACAAAGCACTTTGCTCCAAACACATGAAAGTATTTCAGTGTTGGTTTCTTGTTNTAGATTCTAGAGAGTAGCCAAAAAATATGCCTTCATGAGCCTTGGATTCGAACTTTCCTAGATGCTCATCATCTTTCAGTACAAAGCACTCTGCTCCAAACACATGAAAATATTTCAGTATTGGTTTCTTGTTTGCCATCAACTCGTACAAAGTCTTATCATGATCTTTATTTACCAGGGTACGATTCTGAGTGTAACAAGTTGTGTTGACTACTTCAACCCAGAAGTATAGAGGTAACTTAGCTTCATTCAACATGTTCTTGCTGCTTCAACTAGAGTTCTGTTCTTTCTTTCTACCACTCCATTTTGCTGTGGAGTTCTGGGCACTGAGTATTATCTTGAAATCCCTTTCTCAATGTAGAAATCATTCAGGGTTATATTCCTGAACTCTGTTCCATTGTCAGACCTAATTTTCCTGACAAGCAAACCAGCTTCTAACTCTATCTTCTTTATGTGATCAATAATTGTTTGAGGGGCTTCATCCTTTGAGGCTAGAAACAACACCCATATGTACTTGGAGTAGTCGTCTACGATTACTATTGCATATCTCTTCCTTGAAATAGACATGACATTTACTGGACCAAATAAATCCATATGCAGAAATTGCAGTGGTTCAGTAATGTCTGATGAATCTTTTCTTTGGTGAGATACTTTCTTTGACTTCCCTTTTTCACACACTTCACATAACCCTTCTTGACAGAATTCCATCTCAGGCAAACCTCTAACCAATTCCCTCTTAACTAAAGAGTTCATTGCCTTGAAGTTCAAGTATGAAAGTTTCTTGTGCCATAACCAACTATCCTCTGTTGAAGCTTTGTTGTAAAGACATTGAACTTCACCTTTGCTTGCAAAGAATAAGTCAGCTACAAAGAGATTCCCCTTTCTTACTCCTTGAAGAGCAAGCTTCATATCTTTCCTGTTTTGGATTGCACGTATTTCTTTCTCAAATGTTAATTTGTAGCCCTTATCAGTGAACTAACTGATACTTAGAAGGTTGTGCTTTAATTCATCCACAAGAGAGATATTTTCAATGATAACAATGCCAATTTCTAGATTGCCATATCCCGTTTTGAATCCCTTGCTGTTATATCCAAAGGTCACTATCGGGCCAACTTTCTCAATCACATCTGATAGCAGGGCCCTATTACCAATCATATGTCTTGAACAGCCACTGTCGAAAATCCACATGACATGCGTGTTCTTTGTTATTCCCTGCAACCATAGATTGATTACTTCTTCTTTGGCACCCAAATTTGATTGGGTCCAAGAGGCTTAGATAAGTAAACAAATTTAGCTGCATAAAATTTTTGGTCTTTGTCTTTCTCATTGATTGTGCCCTTGCCCTTTGGTTTAGCCTTAACAGAAGTGTCTTTAGGCTTAGGGACAGGGGTTTCCATCCTAGACTTAGGAGGACTAGTAGTCTTTGCCATAACATGCTTTCTATTCATGTTCACATCTGTATTCATGTAAGTACTAGATGATGTATTCATTAAGTTTATGTATGCAAATATGATGTCGAAAGTAAATGGCATGCATCCTACTTTACCACACGGTTAATGAGGGATAGACATGGCAGGTATGACAGTCATATTAGAAGTTTCTTCTTTTACTACTTTTATCTTTTTGCATGCATGCGTAAGATGACCAGTAGAATTGCAATTATTACAAACTTTTCTAATAGCTTTGGGTGAGTAGGCATAATCATTTTTCTTGTTAACACCTATCTTGCCATTTCTGTTATCTTTTTTTTGCATTCTTGTTGCCTAAGTCACTTTTAATTTGTTCCTTAATATCTACAATTTTTACAGATTTCTTAGGCAATTCCTTTTTACTTTCTTCCTCTTTCTTTTTATCCTCAGCAAAGATTTCTTCTTTCATTAAGATCTGTTCTTCATCTAGGGGTTCGATGACAAACTTCTTGTATAGGGTCTTAACAATATTTTGTAATACATGTGGAATGTCTTGCTTCACAGGACTTTCCTCAGTAATTGATTCCTCATGTCTCTTTCCTGCCTTTTTATCATAGTCAAATCTTATTCCAGTTTTTTGACCAATGACATGTTTATCTATTACCTCCTTAACAAGATTAGAAGATTTCTTATAAGCCAGAAGTTTTAATTCTAACTCAGAAATTTTATTCCTAAGCGCAGTTTCTACTTCCTGGTTGCATTTGTCTCTATTATGGAGATATTCTATTTTCTGTTTCAGATCTTCTAAGTTTACACATACAAGCTCCAGTTCTTCATTTCTAGATTCTAGCATTTTATTCTTAAAAACTAGTTTAGCATTTTCTTCTTCAGATGCTAGCATGTTTGTGTGAATATTAAACATTTCTACACTTAGATCTTCTACAGTTTTCTTATAATCAGAATTAGACATGTCAACTGTGGAAAGAAAAGATACCTTTGATGACTGAGGTGATGCCTGTGAAGAGTCTGCCATAAGTGCAACATTTCCATATGTCTATTCTTCATCATTGTCTGAGTCATCCCAGCTCTTTCCCTCGGCTATATAAGCTCTGCCATGATGCTTCTTTACCAGTGCATCATACTTTTGCTTGAGTTCGTCATACGACTCCTTTATTTCTTTTCCTTGCTTAGGCTTCTAGCATTCTGTAGCAAAATACTCGGGTTCATCATAGTTATAGCACTTGAACTTACTGCGGTCTATCATCCCCGTCTTATAACCTCCTTTGTTGTAAGACCCTGAAGATGAACCACCTCGGTTTCTATTTTTGAAACTGGAACCACTGTAACTGGAGTTACTCTTGAATTTGTACTTAGCGTTCCTCCTAAACCTGAGGTTCTTGAACTTCCCTGCCATATAGGCCATTGTCTTGTTTTCCCATTGTTCATGTTCTTCCATTGAATAGAAGTCATATTCATCATCTGCTTGAGCATTCTCTAAAATTTCAGCTTCTAGAATCTCTTCTTTCTCAACAACAGGTTTCACTGTGCTGGTCTCTGTGACAGCAAAATCCTTGGCTACAAGTGTTATAGTCTTCAACAGTGTTGTATTCTTGCTGTCCACTGGACCTGACCCATAAATGATATGTCTCTGCTCTTGCTCCATTTCATGAGTCTTGAGCTTCCCATATAGAATTTTAATGGACATTACATTTATGTCACTTCTCTATCTGATAGCAGAGATTTTGTGTTCCAGGTTTGCTAGCAGTATCAACATAAATTTCCTGTTGATCTCCCTATGTGATTAGGCCTTCCCATGTAGTGACAAGTCATTCAATAATTTGTTGTATCTCTCAAAGACTTGAGTGATACTTTCTCCTGGTAGTGACTTGAATGATTCATACTAGGATGTAAGAATATCCAGCCTGTTCTCCTTCACTTCTGATGTACCTTCCATTAGCAGATCAATCGTAACCCATATTTGTTTGGCACTAGTGCAATTAATCATTTGATTAAGCATTGTAGTGTCCAGTGAATCCATTAGGATACATTGAAGATGATTATCCCATGCAACTCTATCTTTATCATGGTTAGTGTACTCTGAAGGCTCTTTTGGGGTAAATCCTTAAGGAATCTGTTCGCCGTCATCTGAGACTGTTTCTGGTGTCAGCTTCTGATGTACATAGGGTCCATTTTCTAAAATTCCCATGTATTGAGAATTAGTTGATTTAATGAAAGCGGACATCTTCTTCTTCCGTAAAATGTATTCATTTTTATCAAAGGCTGGGATTTTGATGTTACTAAGTTTTTGGGTACTCATGGTTGTAAAAAATTTTAAATCTCAAGAAATAATTAATTTCTCAAAAATTAAAATTAATTTGAATAAAAATTGAATTTCATAAAATAATATTTTTGTTCGAATTCTTGATGATTGATAGCTTTTTAAAACTAGTGTATTTAAAATCTTTAAAAAATTCGAATATTGAATTTTCTTTAAAATTAAAGAAATTTCAATATAAATTTTTCTAGATCTAAAAATGCACTTTTTCGTAAAACTATTTTTGGATCTTGATTTGTAACTTCAATNATTTTCTTTAAAATTAAAGAAATTTCAATATAAATTTTTCTAGATCTAAAAATGCACTATTTCGTAAAACTATTTTTGGATCTTGATTTATAACTTCAATCAACAAGCTCTGATACCAATTGTTAGGTCAAAAATCATCGTAGAAGGGGGGATTGAATATGATATGGTAGATTTTTCATTTAAATACGGATTAAGTGTTTGTGTTCTTGAGATATGAAAATGACAATTATTGAAACACAAAGATTCGGGGAAATAAAAATATATTATTAAATCCCTGAGTGCTATACTTCTAATCATTATGATTAGCTTCAATAGGTTCAATCAATGTTACAAAAGAAATACAGTTGGGTGTGTTTAATGTAGAGCTTTAACGGAGTTCCCGTCTGTATGTCTTTTTGTTGTAGATGAATGAATGCCTTTTTTCATATTGATTTTCACCCATATATATTATATAGGCTTTTTGAAAAATGATTTCCAACAATGTACAAGTCCTATGTTGCTCATTGTTCATAGAGAGTGGTGTGTAGGCGCCACATACATGTTTGTTGCGCCTCTTGTTATTTTGTTGCGCCTGTCAATGTTAGTTGCGCCTAGCTTGCCTTTTGTTACGCCTGCACACTGATTGCAGTGTGTAGGCGCCATAAAGTATTCTTACAACTTATGTTGCGCCCCTTTATCATTTTGTTGCGCCTGCACACTAGTTGCAGTGTGTAGGTGCCATAAAAACATCCAAACAACTTTTATTGCGCCTTGACTTAGATATGGTGCCACAACATGTTTTGTTGCACCTGCACTCTCATTTCCTTGTGAAGGCGCCACAAACCCTTTACTTAGGATTTCCTTGAGCTTTCAACTTGGTTTGTTGTGCCTAAGTGAAGTTTGTTGCGCTTCACACAATATTTCACCTGTGTAAGAACCACCAAGTGAAATGTTACTTACCTTAACATATTATTTGAGTTCTTGAAGTAATTAGTACTTGGTTTTCACTCTTTTGGCTTGATCAACTGATTTTCTTCTGATTAACCAAGACAATTCTTTTCTTGTTGTGTTGACGCTTAGTGCACTGGTCTGGTTCACAAATGACTAAGACTGAATTGAATTCCCTTGACTTTTATTATGTTTCAGCTGATTAACTTTGGACTGTTGCATTGCTTCTGATCACTGAAACCCTTTGACATCTATACTTAAATCATTACACTGTCTTTAGTCTGAAATCTTCTGAACTCTTATTTGTTGTTGAGGCCTGAACATTTTAATGAACTTCTCTCGCTGACGTTCAGTAAGCCTTTCATCTTGAATGCTCTGCAATGATATATGTATGATTTCTGTTTACATGTCCTTCGGGATTCATGTGCTGCATATTAGTATTATTTATTTTTCTTTGTTTCTTGGTTGAGTAATCGTTATCACAATTACATACTACGTTACATTATACTTTACAATTTACAACATAATGGAACGGCTAGAATATAAAACTCTGGTGAAGAAGGTATATGTATGGCTTAGTATCTTCTTCTTCTCTTGCTTCTGGTTTCTCTCTGTATGGTTGTATATCTCAACAACTCAAAATGTGCACGTCATTTTTCTTTTGTATTGTTAACTTTCAAATAAATTAGAATTGATTTGCTTCACAATTGCTTAAGTCCTTTTGTTGCATCTGTAGAGTGTGAGTGGTGTATAGGCGCCATAAAATAGCTTTGTTCCGTCATTACAATTTTGTTGCGCCTATAATGATTGTTTGTTGCGCATTTATTGGGTCCCGAAGTATCGTAGAAGTGGGGTTGAATACGATACTCACAATAATTTAAATTCTTTTCGGAATTTGTGGATAAATAAATTTTTGCTTCAGAGTGGGTTTGGCAATTTGTAGTGTTTAGGTGAGCTGCTTACTAATTTTCTGTGTGCCCAGATAAATCAATTAGGTTTAAGAAAATTTGCAAGTAAAATAAACGGAAGAAGATTCAAGGAATATATCTTTTGTATATAAACCCAGAGGGGTGCTACACACAGTTAAAAATATAAATGGTTTCCAAAGAACAAATTAGTTCTTTGCTACTAACACAAAAATATAAGGCTCAGTTCCTTTACAAATATATCTAAATTAGTACAAGGAAAAACTGAGTCCGTAGGGAGTGATGTCTAGGAGCCCTGAACATTTTTCGTTAAAGAACCGAGTCCTCATATCTGACCGGAAGCAAGGTATGGGTGTATATAAATTTAAGTCTCTTGCTCCGACCATGGTTGCTCTCTACATATTATTTTTGTTGAAGAAGATGACTCTTGAAAATGAGTGGCTCTCTTTTTCTTATCTGTGTAGACTTTTTAAATCAATAAAGTAGCTGTTGTAATTTGATTTGCTGAGGTCTAAATGGGGCCAAGAAATATTTTGTTGCGCTATAAATATTTTGTTGCGCCTACTAGAGTGAATTCTCTGTGTAGATTAAGGCGGCGCCTTGAAAATGTCCAAGCTGATTTAGTTGCACCCTATACATGAAGTATCCAGGGCAGGCGCAATATAAACATAATACTTCAGTTTTTGGCAAAGGCAAGTGAGTTGTTGTGCTTCTATGATTTCGTTGCGCCTAATACATTTCGTTGCGCTTCATCTTTGATTTACATGGTCAAAGTGCAGTTTAGTCACTGCACTTTGACCCTCTATTAATTCTTTGACTGAAGTTCCTCAACTTCCATTTCTTGTACCAAAGTCTTGTCACATTACACCCTGTACCCTGAGCTATTTCCGTTCTTTGACTGTAGTTCAGAAACTTTCACTTTTCGTACCAAGGTTATGACACTTTGCACCCTGCACCCTTTGAGCTGTTTAGCTGTTTGGCTATAGTATCTACAAATTACTTTTCGTACCATAATAAATAACCGTTCTTTCCAAGTACGTTCTTCAACTTAACAATTCTTCTATAGTTAATACACAGATTCCTTTCACAAACTGTTGACGCCTAGTGCAACTGGTCTGGTTCACAGACGACTAACTTTGTTCCAGGTCTTCGTATTATTGTCTTACATACATTGTTACGTTTGTAGCAACTTCATTGCTTCGAACACTGACTATTAATAAACGTAGTACTTTCACTGGAACTTCTTCTGGTACTCAGACAACGTCTTCTATATTACCACAATCTTGAATACTTCATTCTCTGTTCTTCACTGACGCTTGAACATATAACTGAACTTCTTTCAGTGAGTATAACTTCAAGACTGGAGTTGTCTTTTTTAACCTTCGTCTTTACCCTTCTAGATTCCTATGCTTCGAACACTGTCTATCTTCAATCAATGCCTTTACACTGAAATCTTCTATTGACACTTCTATACTGAATCTTCAACACTTCTGAAACCCTGAATGTCTTCAACCATTATTCTTCATTGAGGCATGAACATATTAATGTACTTCTCTCAATGACCTGCAGTAGACTTCAAAACTTCTTCTAATGTCTTGATTCACTGTATTTGCCCTGTTTTCATTTCTTCCTGATTTCTGTGTAGGCGTAGTATTATTTACATGTCATATTCTAGCATTGAGTTATCACGATTACTATTCATACAGCTTCGTAACCTCACCAACAATCTCCCCCTATTTGATTGTTAAACTTAGCAAACAAATCTCATAGAGAGGATAACTCAACTAACAACTAGAAAAAGTAATGGTCCGGGACATGTAAATAATGCTACTGGTTTTTCTGGATCAGATTCTTCATTTCCAGATTTCTTGTGTAACCGAAATGAAAGATGTTTATTCCTCTAGCACTGAACTGATATTCAAGTAGTATCATCTTCATTTCTGTCTGTGTTTGAGCTTTCTCTGCTTCAAAATCCTTCACAGTTCAACTTAAAGAACTTATCATAAACAAAGCTTCATAAGAATGAAAATTCCTTGGAACGTCTTCAATAGAACATAGAACATAGCTCAAATAATGTTCTCCCCCTGAGAATGTGATTCTTCTTCTTTTTCTTCTTCCCCTTTAGATAATCAATGAAAGTGCCAATTCTTTTCTGTACATCCCACTTGGATGAGGAATCCTCTATTGACAACTCCTTTCAAGTATAGGATGCAGTTTCTTGATTCTCCCATATTCTGTTGTTTCCATTAAGGATCAGAAGATATGATTTTCTTCTTTTTCTTGTCTAAAATCTCCCCCTAATGATATTAACTTCTCCCAAGGATATGTAGATAAGACTTTATTAACTTCCTTTATCTTCTTATAAATTCTCCCCCTTAGTTGAGGAATCCTCCAATGGCCCATCTTTTGAATGGTTTATCTTCCAAAGAAGGTTCTCGTCTGTCATTGATTTATAAGACTTTATAAGAGATTTTCTTTCAGAAGTACTAAGTAGCAAAGGTAAGTGTTTGGTCTATGGTTTCCTCACGTCTACTATGTTATGTTGGTATTTACATTAAAGTGTCGAGCACTTTGAAGTGTTTCACTCTTTCTCTCCCTATCTTTCACACAAGTGTATCTTTCCCTCACTTTCACTCAAGTGTTTCTCTCCTTTACTTTCACTCCACATTCTAAATATAGCATTATGTACCTGCAAGTGAAATCCATCAATTCAGTTATATTCCCAACACTTGATTCATCAGAATGAACTGAATCACTATCAAGTGGAGAATTTCCTCGTTGAGGTGTTCTTAATCTATCATGCATAAGCACTGTCTCAGCACCAGACTCAATTGCGTTTGCTACATCACTGTCTAGTGGAGCCTCACCTCTCTGAGATGGGTTATCCCAAGATATTAATATCTGTTAGGGAATCCTGCCTTGTTCTATCAAGGAGTTGCCTCACACCTTCTCTGTAAACGGGAGGTGGACATTCCTTTTCAGGATCTGGAAATGTTCCTTCCAGGAGGGGCGACGTAGTAGACAATGTAATGAATGGCAATTTAGACCCTACATTTCCCTCGTAACCCTGTGACGGGAATTTGTATTAAATACCCTACTTGACACATCCGAAGAATTCTTGTCAAGAAGTTTCCTCTCAAGCCCAGATAAATCTGAACAAGAGATCTCCCTTTCGGGATGCAGAAGATTAACTTCTGTTTGAGGTAAATACATTGGACAATGTACTGTATGGCTAACTAGAGTCAGTATCTCCTCTGAATGCCTATACCTCTCACTGTGCACGCCTTGCAATGTGTTCCTAAAATTTATCTATTTAGGCTTACCATTAGCATGAGTGCCGGGCTTGACTCATTACAAGATGCTCTGGCTGACGAGCGAATTTCAATGGACTCACCCTGTTGAGAGAATGATTCCAGAGACAGTTTTATTGCCTTTTCAGCTCTGCATCCTTTTGAGAAGATGCAGATGAACTTACAGTTACCTCAGTTATATAGTACTTTTCTTCGCTAGAGGTAGAGCTGTTAGTGAACTTCCGACTTCATCCTTATTTGCTGCATCAAGTGCAGTTTCTCCCTTTTCAACCTCTAACTTACAAAGTTTCCTTATATCTCTAACGGTTAATATATGGAAGTGGATGAATGAGTGTTTAGTGTTATGGCCTGGGTAAGAGATTGATGGGTTTTCACACTCTTGGCCAGCTTCTAAAGCCACTGGGGGCTAAGAGGAATGAATCAATCAAGATTAAAAGATAATCACCTTAACATTCTAAAATATATTTTTCATCCTAAAGAGAAGGAAAAATATATGAAGGAATGGTAAACGATTGCATTAAAGCACTTTTAGTAAAAGAGTTTTGTCGGTTCTAAAGATTTATCATTTAAGAACATGATACCAATAGAAATTTTCTTTAAGATACTTATCCCATAATAAAATGCGGGAAATTGTATCAGAGAAAAATTCTATCCCTTATGAATTTCTTTTAAGGCAAACTTCCCATAATAAAATGAGGGAATTTATACCAAAGAAGAAATTCAACACTTTTACCACATTCTATATCAATATAATGACTCTTTTCTTTTATAACCTAAGTATTGTAAGTTTTGAAAATAGTTTTGCAAAACATCCTTATCAGATAGAGGACTATGATTTTTTGACTCATAATGCAATTATGATTTACATCATTTTTGTCCACCTGATAGTATCCCCAACTTAAAATAAAAATATGACAATTGGGGTGAATGAATGCTTAACAATACAATACTAGGCCTTCAAAGCAACAACACTGTTTTGGTACTATGAATCAATGTGAAACATACATTGAAACAAGTGTATGAAAACAAATCATTTTACAAGTGATTCGTACCTTGAAGTTAAAACAATTTCTCCGAACAAAATAGTAGTCACAAAGTTTCTGCAACTCTAAAAGGAAAAATTAAGAGAGAAAAAGCTTTTAAAGATAAAACTTTTAAAAATAACTTTTGAGAGATGATAAAAGATGTTGAGATTTGAAGAAAGATTATCCTCAAGAAAAGTTTGATTCACACCCTAGGATTTAGAAATCAAAGTAGGGTTGTAAATCAATTGATTTTCAATAGAGAAGTTTTGAAAAAGAATTATAATATTTTCTTCTTTAAAACTGATAGAGAAATGAATGTATCTTTGAATAGAACGTTTTTAAAAAGAATCAGACAAGAAATTCTTTTTAATACATTCAAGTTTAAAATTTAGTCAAAGAAAGAAAACTAAATATACTAATACTAATGGCTTTTTCAAAAACCAATTTTTACTTAGAATAAAGACTAAGCAAATCCATTAGTATCAATATATCACAATTATTTTGTAATAAAATATTAATCAATTATCACAAGGTAATAAAAGAAAATATTTATACTATAAATAATTATGCTGTAAATTTATTTTAATTTACTTAAATCATGGAACCAATATATCACTGAATTGTTTTATATTATCATAATTTAAATAAATTAAATACTTATATTGTACTAAATAATTACCAATAACATGCATATATATAAATCAAAGAGGTATGGCGATCATTCAGTAGAACAATAAGCATTAAGACATATTTTTATTATTAGTGATTTCAGATAAACAACTTGTATTATCACTAATATTAAAAATATCACAATTAATTGCA
>QRFB01005072.1:31386-41838 GCA_008931105.1 Oenanthe javanica
CTATATCTAATAATTGTCACTCTAGCATATTACAATTATACTCATAACAATTATTGTTGATATACGTAAGCTCGAGAAAATAGTTGAATAAAAATTCATAAGTTCTTTAAACATTGACATTTAATACTTGTGATCCCAATTACAACTCCTCGTAAATAAAATCAAATTTAGAAATATTTTCTAAGTATATAAAATATTGAGAATTTTATACACATAACTTAGAAAATACTTCATCTTCCAATATTAGTGAGTTTTGAAATATGCATTAATTATTTAGAACAGAAATTCTAAATACTGTCACTAATATCAAAAGTATCACAATTATTTGTAATAAAATATTTAAAAATATCAGAGCAAAATATCAGAGCAATTAAGCAAGATATCATTGACTAATACTCATCAAATATTTAACAAACAAATAATTATGCTGCTAACTTATGCTAGAAAATTTAACTACCACATATGCATATAACATTGTAAGCATGATAATTAAACTAGTAGCAAAAAGTATGAGGTACTGGATTTAAAAATAAATTCACAGGCCCTTTAAATATGGAAAATTTAATACTTGTGAACTCATTTGAGAATTCATTGCAGATGGGATTTCCAACATATATGCAAATAAATAATATCCCAAGTTCANTTCATCAAGTTGTTTAACAAATATCTACAAGTTATTCTACTAAGGACAATCTCGAAAAAAATGATACCTATTGTCCATGAGCTTGTTACTTAAGTGGTGTGGAGAGATCAACAGAGTTGTTGGAATAAATTGACAGCTTCTAGGAATGACTTCCATGTCTTTCTTACAACTTGCATCATATATATCTATATAGCCAATTAGGTTAAACCTATTATCTTTAGGGTACTTGATTCTAAGAATTGGTGATCCCCTAAGATATCTAACAATTCATAACTGAGCTATAACATACGATTCTCTAGTATCCACTTGGAAACTTGCACATAGGCATATCGAGAATAAAATATATGGTCTTTATGCACTTGAATAAGTAATGAGCTGATCATACCTTTATAGCTTGTCACTTCAGTTCATATACCTGATTTGCCCTGATCAAGCTTAGTCGTCTGTTGGTAAGAAGTCTCGGCAGGTCTAGAATCTTCCAAATTGCGCATCTTCAAAAGATCCTTGACTTACTTTAATTGCCATCATTCTTTTGAATTAATTATAATCCAAAAAGAATTGCAACTCTTCCAACATGCTCATGTTACATTACTCTACATTTACTTAGCAAATATCTTGCCAAACTTTCATTAGTAGACCCACATATAATATAATCATGGTATACTTGCACATCTATTACATTGTTTGTGTGCCATTTATTCTAAAGAGATATATGTGTATAACTACTCTAATATAAAATTATTATCAACTAATTAGTAGTTAGAGTGTCATACCATGTCCTTGACAATTTGCTTCAATCTCTAACTCCATTCATAGAGAGCTTGTGAAGAGAATGATATACAAATTCCAATGATCTGCTACTAAAGTCTAGGAAATGTTGTACATCAACTTCAACTTCTAACTCACAATTCAGGAGTGCACTTGTTCACATTCATCTTATAGATCTTCATGCTTGAATGCTCAACAGGTGCTAGGGATGTCCTATTGTTAGGTCATCAACTTGTTCAGCCCTAATAGGATCAAGTCTCGTCACTGGTGCTTGTTGTTAGATCTTGAAAGTCCCGAAGATTCTGTTTCCATCATCATCGATACCTTCTATTTGATATTAACCTATAGCAACTAGTTTGGCTTTGTCCCACATAATAATGCCAGTAATCTTCCAGTTTCTGAGAACCCTTACTGTATCAATTGTAGTCTTGTCTTGTGGTCTGGGTTCCAGCTTCTATAAATTTCTGCCTTTGAACTGATTGAGATTATCTTCCATTGCAATCACCCAATCTGGATCAATCAGTGCATCTTCAGTATTCTTTGCGATTCCAGATGTTAGTTCCCAAAAAATAAATGTTCGTTTTGATTAGCACTTCTAGCCTTTACTCAATAATCCGGTTTACTAAGAACTAGACTCTAAGATTGACTTTGACTTCAAATCTTTTGTCTTGGCAGATATGTTCTTGATGTATTCCTTTGATCTTCATTGTGTTGAGTACGACTAGTAGATCCTTCTTTTATTTTCTCCCCCTGAATTGCTGCTAGGATGTGTTGAAGATCCTTCACCTTTTTCAGTGGATTCTGTTAAAGTTCACGAGTTTTGTAGTTTCACTACCATTTCCACTAATACGATCTGAATCATCATAATTATCATTGATTCCTTCTACAACCTCAGTTTCATCATTAGTATCTGAATTTGACTCTGACGGAATGTCAAACTTCAAAGATTTAGAATAGTCTTTCATTTGAATGCTGGGAGCTTGATGTAGTAGGTCGACACTTTCAGACTTTCAATCAACTTTTGGTTTTATATCATATTTGCCTTGAAAGCTTTCAACTTCAATGAGTAGTTGAGGAGAATTGTTCCATGAGCCTTAACTTCAAACTTGCCAAGATACTCATTTAAATCTTCAATAAATATCAATTTCCTCCAAACACACGAAAGAGCTTCAGTGTTTACTTCTAGTTAGCCATTAACTCATATGATGTCTTTTCATGATCTTTATTGATTAAAACAACATGCTATGTTAATTGCTTCAGCTTCAAACTACCTTTATCAGTGCAGACTTCATTCGCGAAATTGAGTTCCAATATCTGACTTCAAATTTCTCACAGCTTACTTTGCTTCCAACTTGATCTACCTGATGTGATCAATCACCATGTGTGATATTTTGTCTGTTGAATGCACGAACATCACCAACTTGTAATTAGGGATGTCATCAATCATCACTAAGCATATTTTTCCATGCCATAATTTGCTTCAGTGTGATGTTTTTATTGACTTCCCTATATTACATGCTTCAAAATGTCCTTCTGGATAGAATTCCAAATGAAGCAGTCATCTCACCAATTTTATCCTTATCGGAGAATCCAGTCTTGTTCACCAAGTATGAGAGCTTCATATGCCATAGCTAACTCTTTACTAATGAAGCTTTACTGAAAAGTTCACTTCACCTTTGCATACAAACTCCATGTCAGCTACGAACAAACTTCCTCACTCTAAGATGAGTGAGCTTCCAACCTTCTTGTTTGAGATCAAACACTTTTCCTTTTCAATGCTTTTCCAGAAAACCCTTGACAAAGAATTCTCTAGTGCCTTGTAGATAGTTCTTAAGTCCTTCCACAAGAAAGATGCTTCCACTGATGATAATTCCAAAAATCATTATAGCCATATCCCTTGTACATCCTCTGTTGTCATCTCCAAAGGTTACCATTGGGTAGGTTTTCTCAACCAACTGTGATAACAGAGCTTTAATCTTAATCATATGCCTCGAATAATAAATGTCATGAAGTCACATAACTTTTATCTTTTGTTACATACTCTGCAATCACAAATGATTAAGCTTCTTGGTACTCAACTTCAATTGAGTCCAGATGGGTTAGAGATATTACTTTCAATAGTGGTAACAATAGCTTCAATATGCATATTAGAAAATTCAGTACTATCTACTTTAATCATTCTACACAAGTGTAACTGATGTAAAACAGATTACAGATATTCAATAATTTTTTAAAAGCACATGGATAGAAGAACTAACAAATTAATTACTAATTCTGTCTAATCCATTTCTGTCGGTGTCTAACATTTTTAACTATCTCTAATTATCTAAATCAGTTTTAGATTAAGCTTCGAATCTACATATGTTACTGACTATTTAGATAATTATAACATCTTTTTAATTATTTTATCCCTAACAAGCAATACATGATCTAATATGACATTTAAGTGCAACTATGTGATTACCCCTGCACGTGCAAAATCTTCGCGTCATAGCTATTGGCCAAGTGAAGTTGTTTTTAAAACAAATCGACCACATATATTATATAGATTTAAATCTTAATCTTTATTAAATTTAAAAAATAAATTAATTAAAATTTATAATATAAACTAATAAAAGTTTATAAAAGAAATTTTATAAAAGTTTATAAAATAAATTTAATATTAAGTTTATAAAATAAACTAATTTAAATTTATAATATAAACTAATAAACTTTATAAATTTTTTTTATAAAAGTTTATAAAATAAATTTATTAAAAGTTTATAATTAAATTTATCTAACAAGGCCTCTAATCATTTGGGTCCAACCAGTTTAGACACCCTGAGCTTCACTGAGTTACGGATCCTAATTTGTATATCAATCAACAAGCTCTTATACCAATTGTTGGGTCCCGAAGTATCGTAGAAGGGGGGTTGAATACGATACTTACAATAATTTAAATTATTTTCGAAATTTGTGGATAAATAAATTATTACTTTAGAGTGGGTTTGGCCATTTGTAGTGTTTAGGTGAACTGCCTACTAATTTTCTATGTGCCCGGATATATCAATTAGATTCAAGAAAATTAGCAAGCAAAATAAACGGGGACAAGATTCGGGGAATATATCTTTCGTATATAAACCCAGAGGGGTGCTACACCTTGTTAAAAATATAACTGGTTTCCAAAGAACAAATTAGTTCTTTGCTACTAACACAAAAATATAAGGCTCAGTTCCTATATAAATATATCTAAATTAGTACAAGAAAAAACTGAGTCCGTAGAGAGTGATATCTAGGAGCCCTGAATATTTTTCGTTAAAGAACCGGGTCCTAATATCTGACCGAAAGCAAGGTATGGGTGTGTATAAATTTAAGTCTCTTACTCCGGCCATGGCTGCTCTATACATATTATTTTTGTTGAAGAAGACGACTCTTGAAAATGAGTGGCTCTCTTTTTCTTAATTGTGTAGACTCTTTAAATCAATAAAGTAGCTGCTGTAATTTTATTGGTTGAGGGCTAAGTGGGGCCAATAAATATTTTGTTGCGCCTACTAGTTGAATCATCTGTGTAGATTGAAGTGGCGCCTTGAAACTGTCCTAGCTGATTTAGTTGTGCCCTATACATAAAGTATACAGGGCAGGCACAACATAAAAATAATACTTCATTTTTTAGCCAAGGAAAGTGAGTTGTTGCGCTTCTATGATTTCATTGCGCCTAATACATTTCGTTGTGCTTCATCTTTGATTTACATGGTCAAAGTGCGGTTTAGTCACTGCACTTTGACCCTCTATTCTTTCCTCGACTGAATTTCCCCAACTTCCATTTTTTGTACCAAAATCTTGTCACATTACACCCTGTACCCTGAGCTGTTTTCGTTTTCAACTATACTTCAGAAACTTTCACTTTTCGTACCAAGGTTGTGACACTTTGCACCCTGCACCCTTTGAGTTGTTTAGCTGTTTGGTTGTAGCCTCTATAAATTACTTTTCGTACCTTAATAAATAACCGTTCTTTCCAAGTACGTTCTTCAACTTAATAATTATTCTATAGTTAATACTCAGATTCCTTTCATAAACTGTTGAGGCCTAGTGCAACTGGTCTGGTTCACAGACGAATAACTTTGTTCCAGGTCTTCGTATTATTTCCTTACGTACATTGTTAAGTTTGCCGCAACTTCATTGCTTCGAACACTAACTGTCAATAAACATAGTACTTTCATCGGAACCTCTTTTGGTACTTAGACAATGTCTTCATTATTACCCCAATCTTGAATACTTCATTCTCTGTTCTTCACTAATGCTTGAACATATTTATGGAATTTATGCACCAGCGGAAGCATTGAATAACATTTATTTGCATATATTCCTATGTATACATACATATAGATACAAAAAATATTTTATAAATTGAAGAATACCTCGATTGCTTTCCGGCAACAGCTAGAGAAGATCTTGTTCTTCAATCCTTGCAATCACCCCTCAAGTGTGGAGTGCTCTAAAGATATCCACCAAGAATCAAACTAAAAGATGAAGGAGGAGGCTAGAGAGGAAATTAGGGTTGCCTCCCTTTTAAAATATTTCTCACAAATATTAGGGTTCAAGTATTAGGGTTTATAATCCTATATTTATAGGCAAATATCTCAGCTGAGATATTTTCTATAAATATCTTATTATTAATTCCCTTTTTAATTAATTAATCTTATTAATTAATTAGTTAATGATTAAAACTATTTTAATCATTAATTCCTTTTTCTAAACTCTTTTAGAAAATTATTCTCTCTTCATATTTAATTACTTTAATTAAATATTTAATTAATAATATTAAGATCTTATCTTAAATAATTTATAATCAATTAAATCTCATTTAATTAATTTATAAAATTTGCTAAGTAATTATTTATTTCATAAATAAATAATGACTAGCTATTATTAATTATTCCTTCATCTATAATTTAATCTCTTTTATGGTGTGACTCTTTAGGTTCAATATTAAGCCGGTAGTAGAAATAAATAATAATAAACATTTTATTTATTATTTATATGAATTCTATTAATTCATTAAATATAATTAATCTGATTAATTATATTTATTCTACATCGTGAGTGATGCTTCTCAACATATCGCGACTATCCAGATAATACGAAATCATTGCTTAGAATACTTAGAACCTGTCAGTAATTAGTTACCGTACAATTAATTCCTTCTACCCTTCAATATCCCGATTAAATACAAGGCATGGAACTCGTGTCAAGCCTATCTAATTTAATCATATGATTTCTTATTCATAATGCAAAGTTCCTTTTAATGCAAATTAGAAACTCTTTCTAATTTCATTCACTCTGGCCAGAGATTCCTGAACTTGCATATCTAAGAATAACATAGGATATTCACTTCCTTTACTGGAAGGGGCAGATCCTTTATTGATCCGTTAACTATCTCCATACACAAATCACTATGCCCAGAATGGACCTAATGAATGTCCTAGAGACTAAGGACTAAACCAAAGCATAAATCATTGTGTACGAGATTACTCTAACGATCTCAAGTCTAAGGATACTTGTACAACTATTTACTTAATAAACAACTATCGACACGTGAGTAAACTCCATTAGTTGTTCTACTTATCGAGTCATGTTCAGTGAACTTATTCCTTAATAAGCACCTACATACTAGATATAGTGTCACCACACAAATGTCTATGAGAACAGACATCCTCCTAAGAGAGCTAGCATAGTATGTACTGATCTTTACGGATTTACCAATTTCCAATTAGTTATCCTATGATCAGGAACTGTTTAAGTCTAAAGCTATTATCTTCTAGATCTCATTATTACAATCTCATTATAATTCTAGAAGCTTTGCTCTAAATTATGGAACATCTTATTTAATACACTTCAAATAGATTAAGCCCGTAACATAAATACTTTATTATTATCAAATGAAATCAAATAAGAGTAGCAGAAAGTTTTTCCTAACTCATCATACATGATTGGTTTTAGGTCAAACACTTTCAATCTCCCACTTGGCCTAAAGCCAATCACTCTGGTATCTAATACCCATCCGCTCCTTATGACGATCAAAATTTAACTGAGACAGCGGCTTCGTGAACGGGTCTGCTATGTTGTTATGTGTGTCAACTCTTTCGATCTTGACATCTCCTCTTTCAATGATCTCCCTAATCAAATGAAACCGCCGCAATATATGTTTGGTATTCTTGTGAGACCTCGGTTCCTTGGCTTGAGCTATTGCAGCGTTATTGTCACAATATAACACAATAGGCCCCTCTATGCCAGGAACTACTCCCAACTCAGAAACAAATTTCTTCATCCAAACAGCTTCCTTTGCAGCCTCACTTGCAGCTATATACTCTGCTTCTGCTGTGGAGTCAGCCGTCGTAGATTGCTTACGACTTCTCCAACTAATCGCCCCACCATTTAGAGTAAACACATACCCTGACATGGATGTACTATCATCACACTCTGACTGAAAACTAGAGTCAGTGTAACCCTCTATTTTCAACTCAGACCCACCAAAAACAAGAAAAATATCCTTAGTCCTTCTCAAGTACTTAAGGATGTTCTTCACTGCTTTCCAGTGGTCTTCACCTGGATTTGACTGATATCTGCTAGTCACACTAATTGAGTGAGCAACATCAGGTCTAGTACATAACATCGCGTACATGATAGATCCTATTGCCGACGCATAAGGAATCCTACTCATACGCTCTCTTTCTTCAGGTGTCTTAGGAGACATCTTGTCAGAAAGGGAGACTCCATGGCTCATCGGTATGAGACCTCTCTTGGAGTTTTCCATGCTAAACCTTTTAAGCACCTTATCGATGTACGTACCTTGGGTTAGACCTATCATTCTTCTTGATCTATCTCTATAGATCTTCATACCAAGAATGTAGGACGCTTCTCCCAAGTCCTTCATAGTGAAGTTCTTTGATAGCCACATTTTTACTGATTGCAGCATTGGTATGTCATTTCCTATTAAGAGTATGTCATCTACATACAAAATAAGAAATGTTACTGCGCTCCCACTAACCTTCTTGTAGACACATGGTTCATCTATGTTTTTGATAAAATCAAACTCTTTGATTGTCTCATCAAAACGAATGTTCCATCTTCGAGAAGCTTGCTTTAACCCATATATGGTTCGTAGTAGCTTACATACTAGATGTTCATTTCCTTTGGAAATAAAACCCTCTGGCTGTGTCATATACACTTCTTCTTCAAGTTCCCCATTGAGGAAGGCCGTCTTTACGTCCATTTGCCAGATCTCATAGTCATAGTAAGCTGCAATATCAAGTAAAATCCGAATTGATTTAAGCAAGGCTACAGGCGAAAAAGTTTCATCAAAGTCAATCCCTTGTCTTTGTTTGAATCCTTTTGCCACGAGCCTGGCCTTGTAGGTCTCTACCTGGCCATTTGCTCCAATCTTTCTCTTGTATACCCACTTGCACCCTATAGGCTTCATATCCTTGGGTGCCTCTACCAAAGTCCATACTTGGTTGGCATACATGGAGTCCATTTCGGATTTCATGGCACTCTGCCATTTCTCTGAGTCAACACTACTCACAGCCTCGTTGAAGGTCATAGGGTCGTCTCCATCAATGACCGCCAATTCATTGTCATTCTCAATGACAAGGCCATAATACCTCTCAGGTTGGCGAGACACCCTTTGTGATCTACGGATGGGCTGTTCTACGGAAGGTTGTTCAATATGAACAGGTGTTTCCTCTTGAACCGTAGTAGTTTGTTCTTCATGAACTTCATCAAGTTCAATCTTGCTCCCACTATTCCCTTCAAGGATAAACTGTTTTTCCAGGAAGGTAGCATGTCGGGAGACAAACACCCTTTGTTCGGTGTAAAAGTAATACCCTAAAGTCTCTTTAGGATATCCTACAAACCTACATTTCACGGATCGAGATTCTAGCTTATCGGGGTCAACTTTCTTGACATAAGCCGGACATCCCCAAATCTTAACGTGCTTAAGACTCGGTTTCCTTTCTTTCCATATCTCATACGGAGTTTGAGGAACAGATTTGGAAGGCACCTTGTTCAATATATATGCTGATGTTTCCAATGCATAACCCCAAAGTGATACTGGAAGATCTGTATAGCTCATCATGGATCGAACCATGTCCAACAAAGTTCGATTTCTCCTTTCGGATACTCCATTCAACTGGGGAGTGGCCGGAGGAGTCCATTGAGAGACTATACCATTTTCTTTGAGATAATTTAGAAACTCGCCACTTAAGTATTCACCTCCTCGATCTGATCGAAGGGTTTTAATACTATACTTGGTTTGTTTCTCTACTTCATACTTATATTCTTTGAACTTTTCAAAGGCTTCGGATTTGTATTTCATCAAATACACATATCCAAATCTAGATCGATCATCTGTAAAAGTAATGAAGTATGAAAATCCACCCATGGCTTGCGTGGACATCGGCCCACACACATCTGTATGTACCAATCCAAGCAACTCCGCAGCTCTTTCTCCATGTCCACTAAATGGAGATTTGGTCATTTTGCCTAACAGACAAGACTCGCATGTAGGATATGATTCAAAATCAAAAGGTTCTAGTAACCCTTCCTTATGCAATGTCTTAAGTCTATTTTCACTAATATGACCAAGTCTGCAGTGCCACAAGTAGGTGGGATTTTCATCATCTCTTTTTCTTTTATTACTATGTTCAATTTGAAGTAAACTATGTTCTACGTCACATACATACAAACCATTATTTAAAATACCAACACCATAAAGAACATTATTTCTAAAAATTGAACATTTATTATTCTCAATAACAAACGAAAAACCATCCAAGTCTAACATGGGAATAGAAATAATATTCCTCACAATTGAGGGAACAAAATAACAATTATCCAAAATAATAGTCTTGCCCGTAGGCATAAGTAAATCAAACGATCCTACAGCTACAGCAGCAACTCTTGCTCCATTGCCCATACGTAGGATCTCCTCATCTTCTTCGAGAGTCTTACTTCTCCTTAGTCCCTGCAACGAATTGCAAATGTGAGAACCACAGGCGGTATCT
>QRFB01005073.1:0-41833 GCA_008931105.1 Oenanthe javanica
AAAAAAATAATTTGATCATATTTTCATCAAGTTTAAAATATTTATTATTATAAATAGTATAGAAAGATTAAATATATCATGAAAAATCAAGATATATTCGACTCTAACGTTTTTGTTGCTATTAGGTTTTTTATATTGTTAAATATTAATTCATTAATAAAGAAGGTTGAGAAAAAAAATAATTTGATCATATTTTCATTAAGTATAAAATATTAATTAGAGTAAATAGTTTAATTGATTAGAATAAATGAAGAAGTTGTAATGAGATAATGAACCATTTATATTCACATATGTAAATCTATATTATTTAAAATTTGGGTAATAAATGATAATTGATCCTAAAAATATATTTTTTATATCTTCCATGAATGAAATTAGTGGAAGAATTTCAATTAAGGGTATAAATTACTTGTATACATATTTAAAGAATTTTCATTTTAATTAAATTTTTAAATAAAAAAATTGAGTAATTGATGTTAAATGATAATATATTTAAGAAAAGAATTTTTAAAAAAATAGTTATTTTACAATAAAGGCAAATATCACGAAATAATTATATCATCATTTACTCATATTTAAATTTTGAACTAAAGAAAAATATGAAATTGATAGAAGAAAGTCAATAGAGTTTTTGAAATATATGTATAAACTTTTCATTTGATTATTTAAAATTCAAAATATTTCGATTTAGCAAAAATTATTGGATGATTTTGATGACTCTGAAGTGAAATTAAGCTAAGATTTGTAACATATATTATATATTTAATTACACATATAACAATTTAACTCATATATAAGCATATGAGTTACTTGTATATATATTTTTTGTCATTTTATATTCAAAAATAAAAGTTGAAAATATGAGTAATTGATGTTAATTGATACTACATATAAGGAAAAAAAATTAAGAAAGAAGAAACGGTTTTTAGGTATGTGTATATATATTTATTTGTTTATAAATGTATAATTCAAAATTTTAAAAATAAAATAAAATTATGGATATTTATTGTTGATTGATTTCACAACTAAGGTAAAATTAAACACACACACACACACACACACACACATATATATATAACATGTGTATATTTGTAATTCAAATTTACATGCGTATATTTAAAGTACGCGTAATTTGAAATTTCTAGTTAAATTGAATGGAAGATTTTGTTGGCTCTATAATTTAATTAAGATAGCTAAAATCATGGAAAAATTTTGTCCATAATTTCACTTTATAAAACTAATATTAGTTGAATGTCAAGTTTCTACAATGCACGTTTGTGTAACCTACACCAAGTTCCAAATACTCCTTGTATTGTATGCTCTATACATGCAACAATTTTACATATGAATTAATTGAATTTTTTCTTTTCGCTTTTCCATTCCATAGCTGGTAACATATATAAAACAATTGTTTAGCTAATTAAACAAATATAATATTTTATAATAATGATACCTGATTTGATATTTGATGATGAATTTATTGATTATATTCATCGACACTTAATCTGTAAAAATAAAAAAAATCAATAGTGAACCAACACATTACATAAATACATATATAACATATTTAAAAAATAATATGAATTGAATAGAGAGAGATATATAAGAATAAAAAAGAAGAAAAACAAAAATGGAGAGATAAAAATAAAGAAAATTATGGAAGAAGAATCAAAATAATGTTTTAAATTTTGAAAAGGATAAAATCATGACAATCAAAGATTTGAAAGAAAAAATTATAACTCATATTTATATAACATATAAATATGCTAACATTTTATTAATAAGTTTATATGAGATATTTGCAATTCAAACTATAAACTGCAATGAGACACATATATATACCTAAAGTACCTATATTTGAATATTATGTTTGATGTTTTGTTCTTTCTAGATAATTGATTTAAGATTAATCATCTACACAAATCAAACAAATATATTATACTCATACACATACAAACATAAAAAGTCCATAAAAATTGGGCGAAAAATAAAAAACGAAGATGAAGAAAAAAAAGATGAGAGAGATTAATGAATAAGTAAAAATGAATTATAATTAGGAGTATAAGATAAAAATTATTTATGGAAAGATAGGTGTGTTTTCAAAATTTGAATTAATGATGTCGTGATTTTAGTATTTGTGATTGTCCTAAACATAATTAACGCTAAAATATAGTAATTTATCTTGTAATTACAAATATATTAAATTACAATATTAGCTATTAGAGGAGGGAAGATTAGTAATTAAGATGATGGATAAATTATGGGTTGAATAATTAAGATTAAAGATATATTGTTAGTTGATTGATTCATATATTATAGAAAGTTTTGATTTTGAATTTAATTGTTAGCTGCAAAAAATATGTAAAGTGGGTAAAAATTTAAATTTCATTGGTAAATATTTTGATCCATGGGTAAAAAATATGGATAGTCCGCGGATCGTCTCAAAAAGTATGGGAAGTTAATATACTGATAGTATATTTTACAAACGGGTAAAATCCATAGAATATTTGGGTAATCCAGGAAGAGTAAATTACTATAATATCCAAGAATGAAAAGGAAATTTTAAAATTTAAGAAGGATAAAATAGTAATTCTTAGGAAAAAATAGCACCTATTAAGAATATATAGATATAGATTTATAAAAAATGTATTAGATTTGATCACGTGCTAAACATTTATTTTAACTTATTAATTATATATTTAAAGGTAAAAAATTATGAGATTTTAAAAATTAATTCCTAATTAGTGTATGTATATATGATTGTTTTTGCATGTAAAATATCTTTTTAACATTTATTTTCTTATAATTGTTTTTATAGTTTGAAATATATATTAATATAACGTATTATGACTTATACCAGTGTAAGGTACTTGTAAATATAGTTTTTATTAGCCACAAGAGTTAATTATTAAGATTTGTAATAATATTATAACTTAACGTGAGATTGTATATTATTATTAGGATTTGAAATGTACAATAGTTATAAACATAATTAAAAGGATATAATGTGCATTATAATAATTGAACTTGCTTGTTTCTATCGTCTTGCTACTAAACGTTGTAGACTACTTTGCAGTCGGCGGGGTGTGTAGGTCATGGAGGTCAGTGATAACAGCCTGGAGGGACTACTACATGGAACGGCAGAAGCCTTTACTCGTCGTCAAATCAGAGTATGCCAAGAAATCATGTTTCTTATATAATATTTTTGATAGAGAAGAGTACAAGGCACTGTTGCCTGCTGATTCGCGATGCAAATCATTTGTGAGGTTATCATGTGGGTATGTGATAACGTTGAACAGAAATATTGGATTTTGGCTTATTAATCTTATGACAAGACATGAACTCCGTTTTCCCCTCTTGGCTAAAGATAAAAAGCACTTTCTCGATTACGGACGTTCTATACTCTTTAAGTCAACTCGGCTTTCACGAGTTTTTATGATTCTTTTTTCAAGGTCAAGAACGTCTCTACTGTCTGAAGCTGGTGATGATAGGTGGATAGTCTATACTTTACCGAACATGAGTTTTGGAACTGTAGATGTGAAGGTTTTTAAAAAGAAAATTTATGTTTATCGGTTAATTCACATATTTGTGTGTTCGATCTCAGTGCTGGTGTTATGAAGCTGCCTATAGCAGAAATCAGCATCCACGAACGCCCTTATTTTTCTAAGCATTTACTGATTCTGGAAAATGAGCTCTGCATGAGAACAAATCATTGGACAAACCATTACCAATAAGAAGTACTGTTTCAACTTGACATGGCAGAAATGGTATGGATAAAAATGAAAAAAATGGGAAAGTATTCCTTGTTTCTCGATAATTGGAATGCTACTGCTGTTGATGCAAGTGACTGGGGAGCCGGTAACTGTATCTGTTCTGTAGGCTCCAAGCACCTAGCTGATAATAATATTTGCTCTTTCCGTGTTTTGAATCATGACGGGCTGGCACAAGTTCCGATTGTTTTGAATGGTAATGATCGATTAACACCGTATTTCTGGTATGTTCCCAGTCAAAGCTGCACCATTGATTGTGTCGATTAATTTGACATGTAAGACTAAGCAGATTTCAATATATGTTTTGCATTCTAGATCAGCAGTTTTTAATTCCAATTTACATTTGGGGGATATTATGGCCCCGTTTGGCTGCACTTATAAGCAGCTTATAAGGTAAAAAAATTGGTATATATGTACTTTTTATGAAAATAAATAACTTATTTTCAAATTTGGAAATAAGATTTGGTCTTAAATTTTTAAAACAAATATTAATTTTCAAAAAAAATATGAAAATACTTTTTAAAAAAAAAGGAACTTATCATTTATAAACTAAGCCAAATTGTTTCGTATATTTCTTGTAGGCTTCAGAGCTTTTGCTGTTTGTTTTAGGCCAGTCTCTTTCATATTGGCAATATTAACCGCTTGATCGAATCAAGCTAATACTTGTCTATGAAAGCTACAGCATAGTAGGTGCAAAAGTTTATGTTATTTGGAATGTTAATAATCACGTAGTAGGTACTGTTTTTCTTTTATTTTCCTGGCTAATGAAAAATCTACACCATGGATGGTGTCGATTCACAACAGGTATTGATGTGTTTTCTTGCTAAATCAATATTATTTGTAATTATTTATGTAGTTTAAAGTAGGAAGGTTTTAGTGTATTTATCAAAAATACTACTTTATTTAATTTATTTATTTTTGCGATTTTACTATCTTTTGAATCTTTTTGTAAAAATACGGTTTTGCAACTTGATGCTAAAAGTCTAATATCAACCTCAAATGCAACTGAATACAATTTTTTTTTGAAAAAATTTGCAGTTACTAATAGTTGCATTTGAGATTGATTTTGGTTGTATCAGGTTACGTAAAACCGTATTTTTGTAAAAAAAATTAAAAATTGTATTTTTGTAAAATAAAAAATAAAAAAATGTATTTTTGCAAAAAATAATAAAAAGTTTGATATTTTTCAAGAAAACCCAATTTTTTATATATTATTTCTATTTTTTAGAATTAATTTATTTTTAATTTAATAAAATATTTCTATTTTTAGAATCAAACTAATTGAAAAAATTTGAAGTTGCTGATAGTTGCATTTGAGATTGATTTTGGTTGTATCAGGTTGCGTAAAACCGTATTTTTGTAAAAAAAATTAAAAATTGTATTTTTGTAAAATAAAAAATAAAAAAACGTATTTTTGCAAAATATAATAAAAAGTTTGATATTTTTCAAAAAAACCCAATTTTTTATATATTATTTCTATTTTTTAGAATTAATTTATTTTTAATTTAATAAAATATTTCTATTTTTAGAATCAAACTAATTTATAAAATTTGAAGTTGCTGATAGTTGCATTTGAGATTGATTTTGGTTGTATCAGGTTGCGTAAAACCGTATTTTTGTAAAAAAAATTAAAAATTGTATTTTTGTAAAATAAAAAATAAAAAAACGTATTTTTGCAAAATATAATAAAAAGTTTGATATTTTTCAAAAAAACCCAATTTTTTATATATTATTTCTATTTTTTAGAATTAATTTATTTTTAATTTAATAAAATATTTCTATTTTTAGAATCAAACTAATTTATCTTTATATTCAGTGTACTTTGAAAATCATACTGATATTATCCGATAAAATGTTGTGCGTTATATTAATTAATTTAATATAAATTTAGCTATGCTTATTATAAATTTAATAATATTTACTTACATAATGCATACACAAATGCGCTCACACCGGAAAAACATTTAAATATGTGAATATATTTTTTAATCTCATCTTTGTTAATACATTATATAATTAAATTTTCGACCTTATCTTTATTAACTTAACATATTGTATGTTTTGATATAATTACTTGTATAATACGTATTTTATTTTTCAAACTTATCTTCTTAGTTCAATTTCATTTTATAGGTTCATAATTCGATTGTATTTTATTTTTCAACAATAATTTATTATTAATGCAAAAATATATTGTAATGTATTTATCAATAAATATTATTTATAACTTTCTTTTACATCACATTTTCTTACTTGCAAATACAATATATATAAAGTGAAGTTTTTTAAAGAGTTATAACTTATTTGCAAAAAAAGTGCGTATATATGTATTTTTTCTGAGAACAAGTTTTTATTTTAAAAATAAAATTTAGTCTTAAAATTTTAAAATAAATATTAATATTTAAAAAAGTATAAAAATACATACATTTAAAAAAAAAAAAGTAACTTGAACCCCAAACAGGGCCATATATGGTGTGACATTATGAGTATATAAAGTATACTTTATTCTTATTAAATAATAAAAAATTTCTAATTTATGTTATTAATATTATTTATTTTTCATTTTCTAATTTTTTTGTCTATTTCATCATTAATTGTTTGATCATGTTATAATATAATTAAAGCAATAAAAAGTTTGTAATTAAATATAAATATTATTAGTTAAATAATTAATTTCAAAATCTGATCCGAATTAAATTATATAATATTTTAGTTGTTTGAATTCGTTGAATATAATAATTAAATAACTTACATCAAATTTTTTAAGAAATAAAAATATTAAAATAATTTCTTTCAATTTAATGTGTCAAGGATTTTGTAAAAGAATTATTATTAGTAGGAAAATAATTTTTAAATCTTGATAAAAATAAAAAAATTAAAAAAATTGTTTAAAAATGAAATGAGAATACTAGTGGCCTTGTGAGAGAGAGCAAATTATAAAAGATCAACAAACGGCGGCGACCCATTAGTCTAGACTTGAGCTTGTCACAGGTGTGTGTATATATTCATGAAGTGTATGTATATGTTCTTCGTTACACAAAGCACTTGTTTTTATTTGTTAATATTATTCTTGTATGTGTAATTTTATGTGTTTATTAGGGTATGTAATGTGTAAAGTTATAATCTTGAATGTTGTTAAAGTTTTGATTTTTATTTAAAATTTGTTGTTTTTGTTGATTTAATGGAGGTGGGTGATGGGTGGTCAGATTCTTTCTGTTAGCTGGAGCAAGTGTTTGTCTTTACCTTACCCGAATTTGATTGGTTCAAGAAGGAATTTTTGTGGGGTTTCGAATAATTTCCGGGCAGGTATGCTTGTTTTTTCGTGTTTTTGAGTTGGTGAATTTGAATAGTGGTGGAAATGATATTGTGTATAATGCTTGTTAGAGGTTGAATTAGTTGGTTTTGTAGTTTGAAAAGAAATTTTTTGAGACTTAGTGGAATCGAGGTGAGTGTATTGTTGTTTGTAGTTTGTTAAAGAGAATTTTTGATTGCAAGTATATTCAACTGTAGGTTTGCAAGTGTAGCTAGAAAAATGTTAACTTGAAAATGTAGGAAAAAGTAATCTTGCAAGGAGTGGAAAATCCATTTACTCATTGTGTAGCTTCAGATTTTAAATTAAATGGGGAATGTAGAAGAATAAGTATGCTAAATCGGTTCGAAAACAAATTGACATGATAATTTGAGGCATACCATCTACGTGACATGGTGGGGAACTTTTTCGATTAAGGGTGTGGGATTTAGGAATTAATGACACAAACGATAATTCTTTACTCAACTCACGAAGAAAAATAATCATTAATGAATAAACAAAAAGCGCCTTCTCTCACCTATATAGAGGCAAAATGGAAGGCTTCGTAAGAGCAAAGTCCTAAAACGAATTGCATTTAGATGTTCTAAAGGACATTGCAACCTCCTATCACATAAATTATTAGACAGGTTAGTGCGATTGAGGAAATATAATCTTTAACCATGTATTACCACATGAGCCTGTCCATCATGCATCAACATTGTGGTCAAGTGACTGCAGGTGGGTGTCATTAATTCTTGCACAAACATATGCTAGCAAATCAGTGTGACATGATTGAGTTTAGTGAAGTTATTTATTCCTCATATTTGAGTAAGCTGGGATGCCCTTTCTAGTTACTCTGCTTGTTTATTTCATATCATGACCTTGTAACACATGAATGAGTTCAGAAAGTAAGTTATCTGTCGGAGGCTGAGTATCCTGGGTCATGTTCTGATAATTGTATTGCTGCAGCTTTCCTTGCTGTTTTATAATTTTATTTGTTGCTTTTATCCTATCCACTCTTTTCCATGTCTTAATCATAGCATTATCCTTGTTAATGTATGTTTTGTTCGTATTTGTGCATAGTATTTTCTCATAAAGCTATTGGATGCTCGATGAAGTCGTATAAGCTGTCAGATCTTACCCAAAATGAGATTAATAATCTCAGTGCTCGTCCTCACATAGATTTCTCGTCCATTTTCAGTACGGTGAGTTTATTAGTTCCTAGTTGAGAACTTGGTTCAGCATCATTTTGTGTTAATTTTTAAATTGATAAATGCAAAAGTGGTNATGGTTAAACGATGTTGATGAAATTGATTCAGGTTCAACCTATTGTCGATGATGTTCGCTGCAGAGGCGATGTAGCTGTTAAAGAGTTTGTGATGCTATGCTATTCTTGTTTATTTTATTATATTTTCACCAAAACTTGGTTCTGAATTAAATTCAGTTTAGGATTTTAGATTTATGCTGATCAATGGACTTTTATAATGGCATGTAGTTATACAGTGCGTTTTGACAAGGTTGAATTGGATACAATAATTGAAACTGTGAAAGATCTACCTGATCCGGAGGTAAGCGATAACAACTTAAAAGTATTGTTTTTTGGTTTTAAGATTCTTATAGTTGAAGGATAAAGTTTCTTTGAACTACAGTATCTTAGGCATGCATTGATTGGAAGTCAGTTCCACGAAATAGTGAATATTCAGAGTTTCTCATGTGTATCATTCTCTTATGCATAACTGGCGTTGAAGAATAATATTAGGTCAATCTTAGTTACTAAGAGAAAATTTTGATTACACCTGGTTCTGTATTAATGTTCTGCATCTGAAGAGAAATCCCAAACAGTGAATTGACTTGGGAGAATGATTAGTGAGTTACACATAGATATTGCTGTTTGTATGAGAATTTGTTTCTTATTCTTGCATGCTTAGCTTGATCCAGTTGTTCGGGAAGCATTTGATGTAGCATACAACAATATCTATGCATTTCATGCTGCGCAAAAGCCGGTTGAGAAAGTCGTTGAGAATATGGAAGTAAGCACTATATCCCTGCATAGTTATGTAATATGTAGAACTATTTATATATGTCCTTAATCAGACTTGTTTTGATTTTTCATTTGTAAGGGTGTTAGATGCAAACGAGTAGCAAGGAGTATTTCTTCTGTTGGCCTCTATGTTCCCGGAGGAACTGCAGTGTTACCTTCAACTGCTCTCATGTTATCTGTTGTATGTTATCTTTCTTTAGTATTACAGTACTTTTCAACAGTTTTTTGTCCTAAACAACTATACTCATGGGATTGTTGACATCTATTTTATTATGTAAATCAGCCTGCACAAATTGCTGGATGTAAAACTATTGTACTTGCTACTCCTCCTACAAGCGATGGCAAAGTCTGCAAGGTCTTTTTCTTTATATTGATTAAGCTGTCTTTTTTTACAATAACATCTAATCAAGTAATCAGTATTCAGTATATATATGTTCTTTCCGTAGGAGGTTCTTTATTGTGCCAAGAAAGCTGGTGTGACCCACATACTTAAAGCTGGTGGGTCGCAGGTATTTTTGTACTACATTAAATGCTTATCCTTCTTACTGTTCTATTTATTGGTCCGAAGTGTGGTTTTCATTCGTTATCACCTGTATGTTATGTTCACTTTGCAGGCAATAGCTGCCATGGCTTGGGGAACAGAGTCTTGCCCTAAGGTAACAGGTTTAATATATTACATCTATACATCTAATTGTTGATTAATGCATAACCTAATTTTGTGGTTAAGATTCCCGAGGACTGTTGCATGTGCTTAATNATAATTATGTGGTTAAGATTCCCGAGGACTGTTGCAAGTGCTTAATAGAAGTTTGTATGAGGGGCTATTTGCTTAGGGTAGGGGATGTAAGCAAGATTATAAGTATTGAAGAATTTAGATTATAAGTTATAACATTAGATTATAAGTTATAACATTGAAGAATTCAGGGTTTTCTCCCAATTCAGAGCATCTCATAAAATAAGTAACCTTATTCTCTCACCTAAAAATTATAGGTAAGGGGCTTGTGGTTGGAGTTGTTGAATTTGATGTGTTTACTTAAAATTGTATATGTGGTAAAAATATAGGTAAGGGGAGGGGTGTGTTGGTGATGCTCTAAGTTCCCTACACATTTATCACATGTGTATGGCACTTCATGTTTCTATGCATATACATATATTTATAGCAGCAAGCTTTAGTACCTGAGTAAATTTTGTGTATAATTACAAATGTAAAAAATGCTCAAAGGGAGGAACAATAATTTCCAATTAAAAATGAAACATATGCTAATATAGATATACGTGTTTGTTTTAACTTATTTAAATAAATATTATATAACTATAAATATTTGCCATACTTTGTTGTCATAGTATAATTACTGGGCTCCACACATATGGGAATCTGAATGAAGCCATTATATTATGTTGTTATCTACTTTGTTTTTTGTTCTCATATAATTATATGTAGGAAGCATACCTTTGTTAAATATTATATAAATTCATCTATTATATCCTTTTATTATTATCTGTGCGCTCTATTCATTGTGTTCTTTTTAGGTAAAATTTGAAAAATAATTTTTTTATGTTTCATAAATCTTAATAAATAAATGTTTTGAAGCTTATATCGTCATTTTACTTTAGGCAACTTTAAGAATTATATTCATTCCGGGCCTAACTAGATTAAATAAATGTGTTCAATTCAGCAAGTTAAAATTATTTTATGATTATATATCAAAATTACAGGTTGAGAAGATATATGGACCTGGAAATCAGTATGTGACTGCCGCAAAAATGATTCTCCAGGCATGTGTTCCATTAGAATATAGACTCTCGGTTATATACTGAGGAAAGTACTCATAGTATCATTTTAATCTACTTAATTGGAAAATAAACTACACACCTTTTTGTAACTATAGAATAATGCTTTTCTCTTTGTTGTCTAAATATTTTTCAACAGAACAGTGAGGCTATGGTTTCAATTGACATGCCTGCTGGACCATCTGAAGTTCTCGTAATTGCTGATAAACACTCTAATCCTGTTCACATCGCTGCAGATTTGCTTTCACAGGTTGTACAATATATTGAATTATCTGTATGAAAATGTGAAGGACTGCTTATAAAATTATATTATAAATTGCTGCTACGAAGTACTCTCACGAAACATGACTTTATATAAGGTTAGTAAACAACCTGGAAAGAAATGACCAATTCATCATAAAATCCACTTAAAAGTATATGCCGATTAATCATAAAAACCCAATAGTGATCAGACCTTCCTTGTCCCCCGCCACAAGTCCTTACAGTCACGGGCACTGAATCATACATGTGCTAAATCATATTTTATGGGGACACTTTTCTTACCCAGGGTCCACCATGAACCTTCTCGCAGCACTTTGTCGTAAGCTATCTCTAGATTATTAGAATCACGTGTAACTCTTTACTCCTCACTGTAGTGCTCCACAAGCTGACGATGTATGTAGTGGCCTCTTTTGTTGGCCTCCTTGGTATCAAGCCAAATTGGTTCTCAAAGATCTGCACCAGTTGCGTCAACGTTCATTCTATAAGACATGACTATAATTCTACGATAATTGGGACAATCCTAAATGTTACCTCTGTGTAAACATTATTTTTATAGAGAAGAAACAATGCCCTCTTCCTCTAGTCATCTAGCATCTTTTTAGTCCTTTAGATCTTGTAGAGACGAGGGATTTGTTAGTCATCGGACAGCCATGCAATTGTTCAATTTATATATAATAAAGTATGTAGTGATTAGATTGAACTTGGTCAACTATAATCTCTGTCCTCATTTGTACTGAAACCACATTTCCTTCTAGATCTTCCTTGAGGACCTTTATATCCCTTACCTGACCGTCCTTGTAACAAGGATTACTGATATCCATATATGGTCACACGACTTACCTTTAACAAGTCCTTTGTCTATAGGTTCTTATCTTGGCCCTTCTCAGAACAATTCAGATTAAAATGCACAGAGGAGGACACTCAGAAAAGTTGGCCTAAAAGAGCACATATAGAGCACTTCTTTGAAATCTGTTACTCTCACACACAAAGTTGACAGGTCGTTTTATGTATGGTTTTTGCATGTATACAATTTACTAGCTTAAATCCTGTGTAATGCACGGGATACCTTTTAAATATTTAAAATGTATATTTCTTATAGTTGTGTATTAATTTATTTGATACATTATAATTCTTATTTTGTATTTTAATATTTTTAGTTTTATATAATATCCAGTGTGAAAATATTATTTTATTGTTAACCAAATTTATTAATTACTTATATAATTATTTCAATATACATTGCATATTTATAAAAATACTAAAATACTAATATAATAAATATTTTTTAGTTATGTATTTTTGTTTTTATTTTATATTATATAAAAGTAATGTTTGTATAATACTTTTTCTCATGTTTAAATATGTTATATTATTTTTTATTGTACTAATTATTTACTTGTATTTTTATTTTAAAATACATAAATATGTATAAAAATATTATAGTAGCATCATTAAATATCTTTTCATTAAAAATATTTTTATTTCATTTGTATTAAATAAAAAATAATTAGTTAAATTTATTTTAACTTGTGATATTTTTTATTATATGTGTATGTATGTTTGAGAATTTTTCCTAATTTTTAATCACGTGATGACCATGGCGACCAACCACAATTACCCACTTGGTTTAATTATATATATAGGATATAATAGGCATTTTATGTATGCGCTTTGCATGCACACAATATATTTAATTATTTATACGTGATATTACACTTTTTAAAACCTATTCACCTGAATTTACACTTTGCAATGTCCAGGTGTGTAATTTTCTCCCAATACTCAAAATTTTAAAATCCAATTTCTTGTTTGCTCTCCCCCCTGCCAATTCACTCTGTCTTTTGTTTAGAATGTGCCAGAAAGGACCCATTTTTCTACAGTATTTTGGGCATTATCTCAGATTTATTTAAGATCAGCTCTATTAAATCCATTTTTACATATAATCTCTGAAAACTTATCAGCAGTCATGGACTTATTCTGGATAAATTTTGTGCTGGTTTTTTTGGTTCTGATAAGCGAACTATTCTTTATCCTCTTTATCAAAGTAAAGAATCGAATGTACAAATCAGAACAACAATTCTCTTGAAAGTAAAAATTGCTATTGTGATGCCTGGACGTTTGATCAAATTTATAGAGTAAAGATGTCTAGTAGTGAAAATAATTAGCTTAGGAAAATTAGGCTGGTAGACTGATGAGTTGGGATCTAGTCAGCTTAAGCTTAAGCACAAGTTCTGCCTGAGCAGATGGCTGCAAATAAAAGCTAAGGCTGGATGGTTAATTTGAATTTTTAAACGAGGATTGAATATACAAGGATCAGTTGTGACTTAAAGCTTGGTGTTGTTTAGAATTTTTTTCTGTGTAGTTCTAAAATTGCAGAATTTGACATACCAAAACCTTTTCATATCATTCACGCTAACAAACACTTGTTATACTATAGAGTTCTTAAATAATGACATTTATTTTAGTTCGCTTTCAGTTTTCTGTCAAACATAGTAAAATGCAAATAATCCGGCTTAAACAGTCATTATCCTTGAAAGCAATTTATATTCTATTATAATTTATAATTAAGTTTATAAAACAATCATACTTGAAACTTATTTTTTGGACCACATTTAACATGATTTGAATGGCAATTTTTCTGGGCAGCTTCTCTCTCCTGTAAAAAACCTCTTAATGAAATGTGGCAATGTGCTTTATTAATTGTACCTCTATCTGGTAAGGTTAATTTTAGACCAGCTGTGTCCTTTAATTTATACACCACGCATTTGATATTCACTGTAGTCTTTTACTTTTCAGTTGATAGCACCCTAGACATTGCAGTATTGCAGAGAGAAAGCATTATATTCAGTCAATTCATCATAATATGCACGGGAAGGGTTGGGCGGAGGGGCATATATTATCTCCTAATAAGCATTGATTAAATTCTATTAATACTTGTTCCCATTTTTTGTATTGACTTGTCTGTGCAACCAAGAAATAATCTTGTTGCCAATTTATTGTGCATGTCAAGATTGTTTTTCCACCAGATCTCTGACATATTGTTCAAATTTTAGGCCGAGCATGGTCCTGATAGCCAGGTTGTTCTGGTGATTGCTGGGGATGGTTTGGATATTAGTGCTATTGATGCGGAAATAGACAAGCAATGCAAAAATCTTCCAAGGGGAGAATTTGCTTCAAAAGCATTGAGCCACAGCTTCACTGTGTTTGCTCGAGATATGGTTGAGGTTAGTCCTTCATACTCAGTGTTACACATAATCTGAATGCTGTTATCCTTTCCGAAAGTGGAATCTTGCTTACTCATTTGAAAGTGCATTTGTGAAATCTAACACTTCAATATGACGTGGTTACATGTTCAATGAAGTAAATTTATTAGCAGTCTATTTTTATTCTTGTCTAAGCCTGTAGTAGAGCAAATAATATTATATACATTACCACAGAATGAATTCATTCATACATACGTACATACATATATTATGTATACATTTATATACAATACATACCTACACACATTACGTATATATTCATATACATACATATATATATATATATAGAGAGAGAGAGAGAGAGTTGGGTTCAGTGGAGACCCAAAAAAAAGTGGAGACCGTGGAGACCTATATTCACATCGTATGATCTATTTTCATCTAGCGGCTACGATTAAAGAACTAAAAAAGATAGTTTTCTGCCGTCTAAACAAAATTACGTATAAATTATGTATATTACTTATCAGTTATGAGTAATCAGATTAACCGATCACACAAATACATGATCAACACAAAGATATCATTGCAGGACATACATAGTTTTGTTTAGACTGCAGAACACTATCCTTACACCATCAGTATCCAAAAATGGTGTATGGTATATGGTGTAACTGTATATCATTACAATACACAAATATATCGTTGCAGGACATTGATAATATGAGTGAAGGACAAAAATATCATTGCAGAACATACGTAGTTTTGTTTAGACGACAGAACACTATCGTTACACCATTAATATCCAAAAGTGGTGTATGGTGTAACTGTATATCATTGTAATACACAAATATATAGTTGTAACTGTATATCATTGCAGTACACAATTGTATAGTGTAAACAAATATATCATTGCAGTGCACAAATATATGAGTGAAGGTATCATTGCTACAATTACGATGTAACTGTTATTACGTTATATCCTGCACGTATTTATTATATTGAAATGGACGGTCCTGATTTGGTCTCCAGAGAGAGGAATAGAGAGAGAATTTAGAGAAGAAAGAAACTGCATAAATTCATTTCCATAAAAACCGCCTCTAATGGTTACCACCACCACTACATATACTTCCCCATTAAAATAAAACAAAACAAATGCAACTAGAGTACAACAACTACCTCTTAACTTACCTCTTAACTGAATAATTTATCTATTCCCAACATTCTTCTAAACTTTTCCCATTTTTCCCATTTGTGACATCAAGGTCCCGTGAAAGCTTAGTTACTATTTACTTGGCATTTATTGGAAAGTGTAAACACTTCAAATTAAGGGTATCTTTCTTCCACTTTTAGAAATTCAAGTTGTATAATGGCCAGTGTATAAGATTTAGAGTTCTAAATTTACCGATAATTTTTTGGTTCTGGAGTTTTGGTAATCTTGTCTGATGTGTAGCAACTTTACGCATGTTATAGATCGGTAATATGTACTTTGTGGAGCATCTCTTGCGTAATGTTAAGGGAGGAGATGATTTTGTAATTTATCGTTTCAGACTCACAGTTGTACTTGTAGGTGTTTGGATGTAGAGAAAAGGGTCGAGTATGATATGGATAAATAATAGGCTCAATAGCCAGAAAACGCAATAGTCACAAAGTAATGTTCTTCATTTTGTAAGCCAAATATAACGGAACTTTTCATCTCTACGTGGATGTCTTTCTGTCTCTGTAAGAACCTATGTTACTCGGACTCGGCTAGAAGTGTCCAACATGGATACGTGTCCAAGTATCGGACTCAGCAACATTTTGAAAAATATACATGCTTTTGGCCTAAAATAAGTGTCCAAGTCCGAGTGTCCATATCTGAGTGTCGAGTGTCCGACACGGGTACTCGAAGGTAAAATGAAGAGTCCGAGTAACATAGGTAAGAACTCTCTATCTAACTACCGTTTGATTGAGAGCAGCCAATGTATTTAATTTAATTCATCGGCCATCAAATATTGGCGATTGGCTAATGGCCAATTTTCTAATAAGTTACAGGGTTTACAGACTGGGTCTGATAAGTATTTAAAACTTTCTTTACCTCTCAATGTAAGCAAACTTGGAGCTTGAGACTAGATCAATATACCGGCAGTCAATAAAATGTCTATATATATGCTTAAAAATTATTTGTCAAAATTCAGGACCTTTGTACAGTTGAATTTAACGGTTAAGTCAAGGAATTCCATTATGCTGTTGTATTCTTTGAGTTTTGCTGAAGGAGATGGGCAAACTGAAAAACTGTGGTCTGTAGTTGAGGATCGTTATTTCCTTGACTTATACTAGAAGAAGTGCGATGTGGTCAAGCAAATTGTTAGGAGTCTTCGAGGCAAGAATCATATATGTGCAGTTGAAGAAGAAATACTTATTAAATATGCAAACAATAAAGAAAAAGAAATTGTCAATTTTATGTAGTGTTTGAATATTGAAATCCCATTTTCTTTTTAAAAGAGTGAAGACAGAAATTGTTGCCTCTCACTCTCATGTATATTGGTGTTGTCAAAAGATTATGTTTTGTTGTAAAGCATAATTATGGTCCCCAGGTTCCCCCAATATGTGTTACTATGGACTCGGGTACGGAGTGTTGGACACAACACATATCTGAGTGTCAGAGTTGGAATTTTTGAAAATTGGGAGAAGGGAACATTGTCCTGTATTTAGTCATGGGTACGGGGACACAACATAATTTACTTATAACTTCTAAGCAAGTATATTAGATAGAATCATGTGGTAAAAATTAAGAATAAAACCCAAATTAAACACGATTTTATGAAGTAATTTTCCAATTAGGCTGTTAGAATAATAATTCAAAGTTGTTTTTTAATATTATAATTGTTTTTGAATTATCCAATTTGTTATTATTTGTTAGTAAGATAAGATTAGTTTTGAATAAGTTAGTAGTGATATATTAGAGATAATTATATCACTATTTTCTAGGAATGGGTTATCCATTGTATTTAGCCTATAAAAGGCAAATTTATGCATTGAAAAAATATAACGTAGAATTTCCTGCATATCTCTTTTCTTTCCCTGCTCGTACATAAAAAATCTACGAATGGTATCAAGAGCTAAAATGATCTTAAAGGGCTTGTGAGAATTTGAGTGAAAATATTGCCATGGCTGAAGGAACAGAATACAAATGACGGCTTTGACAATGTTATTATCGGAGGTTCAAATGGATACAAAAAATATGCACATGAGGTAGATGTTTGTCATGAAAACGATGAGAAGGAAATCATGGCACAAGGGGCCATTGAACAAATTTTGTTTTAAGATTGTGGGTGAGAAGTGCACTATGGATATGGAGAGAAGTGCTTTATACTTCAAAAATAAATCCTTAATGTGTAAATTGGTGAGAAGTGCACCTTGAAGAAAATGTTGGAGAGAAGTGCTCCTAATTTGTGTGATGAGTAGTGCTTCGATAAAAATGGTGATGATGGGAAGTACAACTTGGTCAAAAAAAATTTAGAACTTTGAATTAAGAGGGAGTGTTAGAATAATAATTCTAAGTTGTTTTATTATATTAATTATTTTTAAATTATCCAATTTGTTACTCCCTCCGTCCCACCCAATTGTTATCACTTTTTTTTCACTTTCTGGCACGCATTTTAAGGTGAATTTTAAGGATAGTTCCATAACTTATTTTTAAAATTTTCTTTTTTTGTATAAAAATAGGATTGTTCTATTTTTATACAAAAAAGGAAAATTTCAAAAATAAATTATGGAACTATCCTTAAAATTCACCTTAAAATGCGTGCCAGACACTCCATTTTGAAATGATAACAACTCAACGGGACGGAGGGAGTATAATTTTTGGTAAGATAAGATTAGTTTTGAATAAGTTGGTAAGAGCAAGTCCAATGCTAATGTTAAAATAGATGTAGCTATTGCTATAATATGTGATGCAGGACAAGAATAAAACAAGAAAAAGGATAGATAAATGTGGATTAACCGCAGAAAACCCACACGCCGCCTTAAGGAGATCCAACCGCAGAAGAACCACTACCCCTAGGATTTCTCAACCGCAGAAGAGAAGAACATGCATGGATCGCAACCCATAACAAAAGAGAGAACAATCTCAATTTTAATATCAATCAAAGTCTTCCAATAATAAAATATTGAGTAAATCCCTAAACTTAGCCACCAAGTAAAATCTTCATAATAAAGGAACAAATCCTTTTCTTATTCTCCTCTATCATATTCTAAAATATTCCCTTTCCTCTTATGAGGATTCACAGCTTGAGTAAGGGCTGTCCGAAGTGCATGCAAGGGGTAAACATGGAATAAAAATAGAGATTTCATTTCAGCCACCGGGAATAGTACCTATGAATTATTGGGGAGGAGTACTGCTGCTTAGGCCCAGCCGTCCACTGATCCCACTCACTTTGGAGGTGATATATCGTTCGTATACTCACTTGCTAGCTTCTATTTCAAGCTATGATGGCAACATTCCCCGACTTTGGTTGCTTGGCCGGGATAGAATAAATTCGATTATAGGTTGGGTCAAAATAAGCAAGGAAGGTTGAAGTCGATACAGGTGAATGTCGGCGAGAAGAAACATAGAAAAGAATGAAGGTATGAAATCCTTTGCTGAAGGATTGAGGAGTGATCGATCCGAGCTTTATTTCTTGTCTAGCAGAAAATTACGGCTGTGACCGAACGCGACTTGAGGAACTGGCATTCGCCGACTGAGAACAGAAGAGGCTTCGCCGACTGAGAACACCTAAGAAAGAAGCAGGAATTTCTGGGGGCACTAGCACGAGGCAGATAGTCCTGCCTCACGCCCACACTCACGAAAGACAACAGGCTGTAAAGAATGGTTTTTCAAGACATTCCGAGAGCTGTATGAGCCCTCTCCGAATCACAAAAGGATGCAACGAAGAGGGGCAGGTGGTTCAAAAATGCCGAATCTCGTCTCAATCATCATTTGCCAGGACTCTTCGGCGTAGCAATAAGCACTTAAATAATACAATTCAAGTGTACCATCTTCTTTATCGTCTAAGGTCAGCCCCTTCTTCTTGCTTATTCTCTTCGATTCTGAGCTCCTGCTATTCTCTTTCTTTTCGTCTTCTCGTTGGTAAGGTGAGAGCTTCAAGCCCGATTTCTGGTTGTGCACCCCTCAAAGAAGAAATTCGGGGCTTTATTGTCGATGAAACCCAAGAAACTGCTAATAAAGAATACAAGTCAAAAAGAACAATCTACTTCAACCGATATGCCCTTAGGCACGGCCCTTTACTAGTAGGGGGTCCCGTGGAAAGGGGAGCCGCACGAATTCAGCTTGAAACATATAAAGAGGGGGATAGTACGTTATATAACAATGGTGATTTCATCATATTGGTTCTATCATCATCTTCAAATCCTATTCAGTCTGATTAGATATGTCATTGAAACAAAGGCGAGGGCGAGACCGAATAATCAAAACAAAATAAAATGTCCCTTGACCAGGAACGAAAGCAACTCGACCAAGCAGCGGTTCGAGTCTGCTCATCTCCAACTCGTGAACCTAGCCTAAAGTAAGTAGCCCTTGCTTCTGATCCTAGTGGCTATGGCTCAGGAGAGTCGGGCCGGCCGTAATGAATGATCGTTGTTCGGGAACAAAACAATAAGCAAGATAGTTGCTCCTCTCCTGAAGTACTAGCACGAGCTAATAGCAAAAGCAAAGATGCATCAGTGAAAGTACGATCGGTCCCATAGCAGCAACCGAAGCAATGTACCGGTTTTCCAATAAATAGATGGATTGCCCTTAATGCCTATTTCGGATTCACTCGGAGCTTTGGCCTTCGCTATATCGCCCCTCGCTACTGCTCAACCTCGCTATCGCACTTCTTTTTGCCGGCCCTTCTATATCTCTCCTTTCTTTGGTTAGGCCTCGAGGTAGGTAAGCGACTGGAAGAGTATTTTGAAGGCCATATTACCGAGCCAAAGGGCAGCACTTTTGTACGTCATCGTAGTATGTACTAATCAATGAACCCCCGAAACCTACTTTATTTTATGACAAAATAAATCAAGCCTAACCGGTCACGACAGAAGACGAACTTTCTGCTAACTGTTAAGCCTTAAAAAGGTATAAAACTCTCTTTTTTCGCTAATTTCATATATAATGTGTTTTCTATTTGATGCAAAAAACATTGTTACAGAAGACCGGAGAGATGGAAGGTACAGATATTAGTCTGCTTGGCACTTTCGGGAGCCTATGGTTGAACAACCTGCTTTTCTTTTGAAAATAGAAAGAAGCATATTTCAGTCTAGCAATGCCAGCAGCCTGGTGAGGGCTGGCTGTCTGGGGACTGCAAATCCTGGAATGACGGTTCGACCCTTCCCTCTTCGGGAGCAGCCCCTTGTGTCCCGGCCCCAGAATTTTCCGGAACTATTCCAGCGAGTCCTCCTATGGTGAACAAAAAGATGAACCCTACTCGAAGCAACTAGGCTATGAGCGGGATCGTTTTCGATGAGGTTTTGGTTTAAAGGAATAGCCCCTCATCCGACACGGGAAGAGAGTTTTACCACACCCACCAGAGCTAAAGGAGACCGGAGGGAGTTGCAGGAGGAAACCGAAAGATAGCTACTAGAAAGATTGAATAATGTTGACCTTTCGCTATGGCAGGACTGCCCGGAAAAAGGCTAGTAAAACGCTTTTGAGAAATATCCAGCAATGGTTAGATACTTAATCCAAGCTACCGTTGGTGTTAAAAGGTAGATTGCTTTCAAGCTAGCTGTTGAGGTGGCACTTGTTACCCCTGGGCGGGGGAACTATGCAGATGCATTACCGGCTAACTATCAATTGAAAAATCGAGGTAAGCGACTGGAAGAGATAAGCGGACTCGAACCGCCGACATCCACTGCATGATCCGGCTTCCGAAACACCAATTAGCAGCTTCGATTACCGGACCTGCATGCATGGGTAGCACCGCCAACTGTGAGCTGCACATTCCTTTTACTAAAGATAGGCCGGAGGATCCGTAGTCCGAAACTCGAGTTTGGAATCCTCACTACATAGACGCAAGCTGAAAGCCGTTGCTCTAATGCCTCGTTACGTATACTTCACGCCCTTTTTGCGATCAAGGATGAACCAAATTCGATGCATAAGGGACTCTCTTGATCGTCCTAAAGTGACTTCTGAGAACCAAGACAGAGTTTCCGGCCACAAGAAGAATGATGCGCCTAGAAGAGCCACTCGCTCTGTAGTGTTGTCACACAAGCCTTGGGGCTGCCCCTCTTCCATCGATTGTAGATGGGGGTTCCCAGTTGGACCAATGCTAGTAGATGCAAAATAAAAAAGGCAATGACAGTTATCTCAGTAGCAGATGAAAGTATGGAAGCTGGCTCCTAACTACCTAACGCCGAGCTAAGTGCCCTGCCCTCGTTAGCGCAAGCACGACAGCAATTCCTTCCGGCTAATGAAGATACTACTCCAGTCTTCCCATTCATTCCCAGTGGATCCTTCATCTCCCTAAGAATGGAACAAACCAAATTCACCTATACAAGAGTGAGGAAAAAAACCAACAAGAAACTTCTCGCTTTTGATGTTCCACGATCAACCAAAACAACTTGAAACCTATCTTCTAGCAGAACTTGCGCAACACTCTTTTTGTCTTTTCCTTATTTATCACAGATTGACGCTTATTGATTTCTTTCTGATGGGATGGATGAAGCTTTTTCCAGCTCTTTCCATAGTCCAGCTCTTTCCATAACTCGTCCTGATCGACGGAGTGGTTTCATTTTTGATGGCAATTGAAATACAAACTATACGTTTAGCACGCAATCCGTCTTTGTACTTAAGCAGTTAGTTAAGTTTGTTTAGGAAGGGATTCGCTAGTAACCGAGCAAATACGAGTTTCGAGAGCATTCCGCCAGATTTTGGCTTTCTGCTAACTCACTTTGAAGCTATTGACCAACCACTTTTGCTGGAATCGAGGGTATGGGCCTCAGCCCAGGATTCAAAGGTTCGGTATTGGAAGGAATTGGTTTCTAGGGTCAGTCAATCAAGAGTAGAGACCCACTCCTCTTATCAGGGTAGCACTTGTCTGATCAATCACACTGATAGCTTCAATAGTTAATAGTTCACTTAATTTTTTTCATTTTTATTTTACTAACGACTCCTGCGAGACTTCCTACACCAGAATATTCTGATAGATAGAATCGCTATCATAATAATCAGAACGAGCGGCAGTCCTTTGTCTCACATCAATACCTTCGGGCTTATTAAGGAAATTAGAACGGAGAATCCTGGCTCTACTTTTCTATTGAAAAGAAAAATGTGTATTTTTGGTCACAAAAAAACAATTGGATAGCGGTATCCGAAAACATATCTTGAGGCCCCTGCCCTAATAGAATGTTCTCCTTTTCGATCTAAATCGAGCGTTCCAAACATAAAAACAAAAATAAAAGAAGTAAAGTAGACTTGGAATATGGACCTAACATAGGTCACATCCCTCACGATGATAAGATCAAGGGCCCTCCTGCTGTCGTTTCAGTGACTCATAGGGCGAACTGGGGCCTGGCCATCCTTTGTTTGCTTTTACACGGCCGTCGAGAACAGGACAAATATTGGAGTGGACGAGAAAGAAAGGATTTATCGGAGCAAGTCGTCAAAGTAGTGTTAGCCAAGACTTGACTCAACGAGGAATAGCCGTCATCTCACTTTCGCTAGGAAAATGTGGAGCTATAGCTCGGTAAGCCTTTCCAAGACTTCCCGGCTTTACTTGACTGGCTTGTGGCCCATGACAAATCTTTCACTCACTGAGAAGTGAATTCCTTACAAATGATAAAAAATTACAGAAACCCATTCGGGGATCTCTTTCATATGAATATTCCTCCTCAAGTCAGTCATTTACCTTTTTCTTACTAGAGTTTGAGTCCATCAGAGGCCAGCTCGTCGTAACCGCGTTAGTGGGAAGTCCTATGGGGCGGTGTTACATTAAATCAATGCCGGTGGGGTGTCTCCAACTCCCTCGCTCGGACCCTAGCAACAATAGCAAGAGCAGCAAGAGCCACCATTAGGCGCCTTTACGCAAGATGAACTCTCTTCCTAAAAGTACACCACATATATTGTTACTCTCTAAGGAATACTTTCTAAAATAGAGAAGAAGATTTTAGAGCTCTTAGAAAAGATCCGATAGATAGCAGCTACCTAAGGTAAGCATTTCCACACAAGGAGGCAGGCGGCCGGGAAGGTTGCTTCTAGAATGCCGACTACATGGAAACAAATGTTTTATAAGGGCAAAGACGACTTTACTTTCTCGAGGTTAGCTCAAAGGGAAGCAAGCTAGGACTGGCAGAAGCTTCAAGTGGTGAGAAACTTAGCTTTTTAGCCGAGTTTAGGCTTGAATGTAACGTAACCGGGTTACACAGAGGCTACCGCTTGTGTAATATGCTTGTGTGGATTGGCTTGTCGAGCCTTTCTCAACCGAGTAGTTACTTAGTCCCATAACCTCCCTTTCCCCAAGTCTGATATAGCCAACCTCCCTGGATCTTAGGATTCGGGTCCTAAAAGCTATCCACATATATTCTTAGTTTACATATATTAATATATATTTTACAGGATAGTTGGACGCTTATATCTACTTCATATATATATTGCAAGAAACACTACTGCTAATTTAGAAATTAGGACCTACCTACAAAATGCATTTGTCTTTGCAATTTAGGCATTTTATGTTTACACTTGAAATTAGAGAACAGGTTAACATATTTTTCTGAAAAGGAAGTATTTCAAAGATTTATACACATACACATTTGAAACAACATATAATATCTTTTTGGCATTTAGTTCTCTAGGTGATGTGTAGACAGCACTAGTTTGAGTGATTGCTTTAGTTGGTTATTCATGATTAGTGAAACAAAGTTGGTGCACACATGCCATTGCAAGGACCCGAAAGTTCTATGCTGAGAGTTAGACAACTTGCCTGAAGGTGCAAAAGGTGGATCATCAACAAAGTTGGTAGCTGGGATGGGAACTTTCTCTTGGCCATCAGTTATGTCCTCACACACCAACCTTTTCACTCAAAAGCAATTTAGACAACAATCAAATAATAACCCCAAAAAAGTGAGAGTAATCCGGTGTAAAACAAATAAACAATTAATGTACCCGCGTAGATCGGAAACAGACTTGGGAACTTGTCCACCAGCAAACTGAACCTGTCATCTGTAAGTGGGAAAAAGAATTTATTGAAACATCCAAACACATTCCAGAAAATACAGTATCATCTGTAAGGAAATGTTAATAGAGAATCTAATTTATGTGTGCATACACTTGGAATATATTTAATTGGTTTGCTACCACAGCACAAATAAAAGAAAAGTTGTAAAGCATATATGGTGTTGAAGGCAACAAGATAAGGAATCTGGTAACATTTCTGCTGAGTGATAACGAACCGAAAGAAACAAAGTTATTAATTAGTGTTATTATATACTTCCTCCATCCCGCAAAAGTGGTTGACTTGAATTTCTTATCAAGTTAATTTGACCATTGTAGGATATAAAATCATAGTTAACAATATCACAACTGGAAAGTACATTTAAAGCACTCTATATAGTCACCAATTTGTCAAATCAACCATCTGTGAAGGTAAAGGTACCACTTAAATTCCAAATTATTACTATTTTTGCTAAATTCTATTTTTATTAAATTTAAATTCTAAATCTGGTCAATTATAATTTCATAAAGTCAAAGCCAAGTTTCGTGGGTTGCAGTTTAGATATCAGGTGGTTACAACTAATTATCCATATTCTGGTTAGTGGTTACTTTCGGTATCTATATTATAGCAAGTAATTCAGTACTATGTATTATTATGGTAGATGATTATAAGATGTTAGAACTTATATAGAATTTTTTCTGGATATTCTTCTCTGCAGATTTCTTTTTTTGGATGAATCTTATGATCTTTATTTGAACTAATGCAATCTTCATAAATTTTCCAGAATAAATGGTAAAAATTATTTGATTATAAATTGACCGTGTTGTGAAGGTATTTGTGCTTGATTATTTTTCCTTTTTTCCCTCCCCATGGTACCTAGACTAGAGCCTCAACTCTAATGCATTGCGTCCGATACTTTCCCTCAATTCTGAAAGTTATAGGGAGCCTATTTTGCTTTGCATTTCAGCATATTATTAACATTCTGATTTAATAGCATATAATTCGCTTATTTTACATAAATTGTGATCTTCGCATGTCCATTTATCCAAAATCAATGCTGAACTAACTTTGGTGAAGCTGGCGATATTTACAATTGCACTGACCTTTTTTCTTGACTAGTTTAGAACTCACACAAGCTACTTCCTACTGATACTCACACTAATCATTCTAGGAAAGAGTGGAGGGGTTAGCATGGAAGCTCAAGGATAAATGAGCGCGGAATAACTTTGGTTTAAAACATTCTTATATTTCTAAAAAAAGAATCGTATAGAGAATTAGGACAAAAAGCTGGACGGTCCAACTTCTTTTCCCCAGAAAGAGACCAAGTCACAAATTACCTGAGGCAGCCTAACATTGGAAGTCACACCTTGTAATATGTAAATTCATGAAAGTCAGTGGGACATAACTTACTAGAAAACACCCTACTCCATATAAATTAGGAACTTCAGTTAAAAATAATTGTAAGACCAATAAAAACCTGATCGGTTGTCAAAGGAGGTTGTCCTTCAAGCCGCTTCAGCCGAAACTTAAATACATTAAAGCCGGATACACCTTTCTCAGACCAGTAATTGACCACCTGCAAATTGGACATAGATTATGCAGAAGAAACTCATCATATCTAAGTAAAAGGAAAGCCATTACCTTTACCAATAACCAACAAATAATACGAAATTATAAAATTTTAATGGAATTAAGATGTCCAGGACAACAAAGGATTATCTTTAAGGTAAAAACTGTGAGCGATATAACAATAATGTATGATTATCGAGCCATAAAATCCAGGGACGATGACAACAATAATAGTAAGAATAATATCCACTAGCAAAGAGCCTCTATCTGCTTAAAATAAATGGAATGAAATAAAATGAAATGAAATTTAAACTATTTTGTAGATATTAGTGAATAATTTTCTTTATTCTTCCATTTTGTTCGAAATAGATCTCACCCCTTTCATTTACGAATCTTATCCCACAATTTCTTCATTATATCCCTCAAAAAACCTTCTCGAAATGAATTCATGTCAAAAGTTTCACTCTTACATCTCACATTGTTCAATATCTTTTTTTTGTTTAACCCAACAATAAAATCACCTCTATTTTTCATCATATTTATCATTCCATTTCACCAGCCCAAACAGCGTGTAATGTAAAGAACTTTATGAAAGGCATATGACAAGGCCTATTTGTAATAATTAGATGACAACTCAACTCAGATAAGAAAAAACAATAAATAATAAATATGATAACAGGAATCAAGACGAAAAAGTCAACTGGTCAGGAAGAACTATCAGAAAGATTCTAATACGACAGAAGATCACAATTTAATATTAAAAGGTGAAGAACATTTATTTTAATACGACACAAATGAACCAGACATTACATTGTGTGTCAACTATATAGATGAAGGTTCGACATCAAGTACAAGTGATTTTCAGACAGAAGACAGTGAAGACAGAAAGACTTAAGTTAAATCAACATTGGTTGTGCAATGAAAAAACTAATTAATTCTATTATCAAAAGTTAATTAATTATTTAATTTATCTACTTAAATTAATTCATCTTGAATTGATTTAATTTATAAATTAATTAATTAATATTGATGAAATTAATTAGGTTAAAAAACATTTTATTTAACAAATAAAATAAGTCTTGTTGCACTAACTAAAAAGTCTTACCGAATTAAGACTTTATAAAGTCTTACCGAATGAATTTTAAGAAAAGTCCTACCGAATTTTCTACTAAGACTTTCGAAAAAGTCTTACCGAAAATTGGATAAAGAAAAGTCTTGCAAGCCATTGAAAAAGTCTTACCGAATTTACAAGTCATAAAGGTCTTGTCGGGCTTTAAAGAAAAGTCTTACCGGATTTTTAAAAGGTCTTATCGAATTAAAAATGTCTTGCCCAACTTATTTAAAAAGTTTTAAAGGCTAATTTATAAAGTCTTATTAGATTTTTTAACAAGTTTTATTAGAAAGTCTTGCTAGCTTCCACCTCTATAAATATGAGGTCATTGGCTTCATAATTCACGTTGTTGAAAACATTCAAATTCAGTAATTTGTCTGCATTGTAATATTCACAGACTTTCTATGTTGGTTTGAAATATAATTGTTAAACAAGAACAATTCATGTCGAAATCGTTCTAGAATATTTTATCAATTATAAACAGTTTCATCATATTAATTTTGTAATACTTTTCAAGTTAAAAGTCATATCTTGTACTTGAACAGTATTTCATTAAAATTAATATTTCGTGATTAATTAGAATAATATTTTAAATCCGAAATTCCGCGATTAAATATTGATATTGTATTAAACCCCCCTTCTACAATATCAGGGACCAACACTTTAGAACACTAAACAGTGGTGTGCAAAACCAAGAAACTCACGATTTAAAAGCAGTTTTGCAAGAATGAGCCATACAAACTCATCATACTATTATATTAAAAGCTACTCCCTCCGGTCCTTAATAATAGCTTCTTGACTATTTGNATATTAAAAGCTACTCCCTCCTGTCCTTAATAATAGCTTCTTGACTATTTGGCACACATGTTTAGGAGTAAAAAACACATACATATATATAATAAAAATTAAAAAAAATTATATCAAATAAAAATTTAGAATTTAAATTTTTATATGATGTAAAAATTAAAAATTAATATCAATTAGAGTTATGTATTTTTTACTCCTAAACATGTGTGCTAAAAAATCAAGAAGCTATTATTAGGGACCGGAGGGAGTATATAAGTAGGCGAGTTATGTTTTAGGTCCTGAAAGATAACTTCATTATCTATAAACCACTACACATGGAGCCAATATAATGATGACAAGAGCAATTATTTGCACAAGAATATATCAATGTATGAATGATAAAAGTTCAGAAGAGTACATGCTCATGATACAAACTAACTCCATATATTCATATAAAGCATCATAGGCATTTGGACAAGATTGTGTAGTTGAATAATGACTTTAGATCCTAAGCTAACAGTAAGATATACTTGGCTTATTATTATTTCTTACTCGGACATAAAAATTATCTTTAATTTCTACAGACCACATTACTTTACTCCCAAATGTTTAGTATTTGATTGTTACTCCACTAACATTAGAAGTTTTCCATATATAAGAAAACTGTTGTGGCCTGAAGAGAACCACAATAGTTGCAAGTTCAACCATTAATTAAAGACCAATGAACATATTCAAAATTTGTCAAAAAGATGTCACTTTCACATGGCAATTACATCCTTAAATAGTAACGTCCATTGTTTGAATAGAGATCCTAAAACTTGTAGAAAAAGTAAAATACTAAATAGAAGGGAACTACTAGTAAGTAGTAACTCTACCTAATACTTCTGAACTATTTAATATATCCGAATTACCATGTAATTTTAATTTCTACAATATTCCTAATTAGATAATACAAATATTTAATAACTGCTCTCAAATACTATAATACAAATATATAATTAAACTTTATAATGAATTACAATTAAATATATTCCTAAATAATAATATAAAATAAATATAAACTAATATTTTAATTTTCCGTTCTGCATCATTCTCCTCGCCTTTGAAAAAAACTCATCCACGAGTTTTATAAAATTTAATAATCAACGAGTAAAGTGGTGATTTGTAGTAGCACTTGAAGACATCCAATTCCATCTCCATAAGTGAGATCTTTGGAAGTAACATGGAAAGAATAAGATATTTTGATATGGCAGTAGTTCCCAATATCTTGTCTTCTCCCAGAAAATCAATATGATCTACCATGAATTTCGTTTTCCTTCGTTTCCACTTCTTTGAGGTAAGATGCCTTTGTTATCTCATATGATTTACTTTCTTCACGATGTCGTATAGGATCTCTTGACACTTTTTCTCGATGAACTTCAGAAACTTCAGTTTTAACCTCCTTTTCACCATTAGGTTGATATCGAGGCGGGTATGGAGTTCTTGCACGTGGAGGATTATGTTGTATACCGAGTTTATCCATAATCATTCTTAGTGTTGCCTTGACATCTTCAACTTTATTTTCCAAATTCCGTAATCTCATATTGTTTTGCTCCATAAAAACATCAAGGCGGTTGTTTACCATCATATCATCAAGCATCTCTTTTATTTTGGCCATGGAAGCTATTCTTTTTCCTTTTTTGGATGAACAGTGAATAGTACTGATGAACAGTACTGTGAATAGTGCTGCAGATTTTTTTTTTTGGGTTGCAAAACCCCAGATCTTAAACAATTAAGAAATTGATGCAGAAACCTAAGCTTTTGATACCACTTTGATGCAGGACAAGAATAAAAACACAGTAAAAGGATAGAATTATGTGGATTAACCACAGAAAACCCACACGCCCCAAGGTGATCCAACCGCAGAAAAACCACTACCCCTAGGATTTCTCAACCGCAGAAGAGAAGAACATGCATGGATCGCAACCCATAACAAAAGAGAGAACAATCTCATTTTTAATATCAGTCAAAGTCTTCTAATAATAAAATATTAAATCTCCTTATACAGGAGTAAATCCCTTAACTTAGCCACCAAGTAAAATCTTCATAATAAAGGAAACAAATCTTTTTCTTATTCTCCTCTATCATATTCTAAAATATTCCTACTATAATACAAATATATAATTAAACTTTATAATGAATTACAATTAAATATATTCCTAAATAATAATATAAAATAAATACAAACTAATATTTTAATTTTCCGTTCTGCATCAATATGAAATCAAAAACTATATTTTGGTGCTAAAATAGATGTCATGCTCCATCAAAAAGTATATTTTGGTGCTAAAATATATGTCATGCTCCAATGCATGGTTTCAAAATAGAACAAATAGATGTCAAATTAAGTAAATTTTCAACCAACAATGTAAAGTATAGCATTGAATTTGCTAAAATAGATGTTTTTATATTCATTTCCCTCCAATTTTCCACTTGCATGCGTATGTGGCAATTATAACTACATCTATACTTGGTTCTTTCCCACTTGCATGCCTATGTAGCAATTATAGCTACATCTATACTTGGTTCTAAATATAGAACCAAGTATAGCATTTTTCTATTTTAGCACCTCCTATTGCATTAGAGTGCTATGTTCTATAATTGATGCAATATTATAAAAATAGCACCTCCAATAGCATTGCATTGGACTTGCTCTAATGATATATTAGAAATAATTATATCACTTCTAGGAATAGGTTATCCATTATATTTAGTCTATAAAAGGCAAGTTTATGCATTGAAAAAATATAACGTAGAAATTTTTTTTCCCTATTCTTACATAAATAACCTACATAGGCGTCTTCAACTCTCTTTGGCACATGCTTTTACTGACCCTAGTAGAACAAACTACAAAGGGAGCTCATACCATGCAAACCCCACAACACGTTTCTAAGGAAGAAGTCTTCATAATTTAGCAGTTCTGTCGATAATTTTATCGCATCATTAACCAAAGTTGGATTGTTAGAATACAAATAAAGTTTTAACTTTAAAGCATCATATTTGTCATTATATTTTAGGGCTTGTTTATATTGGCAGATTTTATCTGTTAATACACATTAATTGACCATGTTTAGAAATTGCTTATTGCAACACACTCATTCATTATATTTTAGGGCTTGTTTATATTGGCAGATTTTATCTGTTAATACACATTAATTGACCATGTATAGAAATTGCTTAGTGCAACACACTCATTCATTATATTTTAGGGCTTGTTTATATTGGCAGATTTTATCTGTTAATACACATTAATTGACCATGTTTAGAAATTGCTTAGTGCAACACACTCATTCTCTTTGGATATGCTTATCTGTTTGTCTCCTTTCTGCAAACTTGCTCCTCTGAGGAGCACTCAACTTCAATTGTAATTTATCTATAAATTGGATTTTCATTTTTCAGGCTATTGCTTTTTCGAACATATATGCACCTGAGCATCTGATTATCAATGTGAAAGATGCAGAGAAGTGGGAGAGTTTTATTGAGAATGCAGGTAGAGTAAAAATTTATGCACTGATGTTCACATTGTATTTCTACTTTTCTGGTCTCTGATAGGAGAAATTGGTTTCTAATGAAGCTATGATAGAATAGGGTCATATTAACATATTAAAGGCCTTGCTTGATGTTATGGTCAAAGTGTCTACTTGCAATCTAATAGGTGAATGCTAGGGCACCTGTCCGAACCCCGAAAACAGCTCCTTATGAAATACTCTGTATGTCCCCAATTACTTGTCACTTTGACTTTTTGTACATATTTTAAGGTGCCCCTTATGCACATTATTTTAAAAAATTCCTTTTTCAAAATAAAATTTTAATATTTAAATATTTATGTAGAAAAAGAAAATTTTAAAATAATTTGTGAAACTATTTTTTTGCACCTTATAATATGTGCAAAAAAGTCAAAGTGACAAATAATTAAGGACGGAGGGGAGTAGAAGGATGAAGCGCCTGTATATCAAGACCAACTTCAGACCAATATTGCTTTATGTTACGACACAATAGTACCTTTTTTTAAGAAAAAAACTTGACTATTATTATCTTAAGTTTCTTTCGGTGATTAGTCTAAGGCTCCCGTAGGATTAGTCCCGATAATTTTGTCCACTACATGAGAACTTGACACGACAACATGACGATAGTTAGTGTTTGTGTTTACCTTTTAGGTATACGAACACGAAAGTACATGGTCAGACATAGTATCGTATTTGGGTTTACTCTTAAGTACACTATATGTATTATAAGTATATATATATATATATATATTTATTTGTTTATATAAATACACATATTTTTATGAAACTGTGTGTAAATATATATATATATATATGTGTGTGTGTGTGTGTGTGTGTGTGTTTGTGTAAAATATACATAAAAATATTGTTATTCATACAATTATGTAATTATATATATATATATATATATATTATATTTATTTATTTAGTGTCACACGAAAACACGACACAAAAGTAAATGACACGACACGAATTGCCTGGTCTACGTAGGTTGTGTAGTTCTTTGAACCTTAAACAAAACTTATGGCCTCAAGATGTGTTCCTTTTGGATAGCACTTTGCTTATGATACACACTACATATAGTGGGTGCCAGATGTCAATTGTGTTCGTTTGTATTCATTGGCTTATAGTCCTAGTGCTTACCCTTATTCTGTTATTTCTCTTGGTAATTAGAAGTTTAGGGTTGAGTCCTCAATGGAGAAATGAATGTGTGAGGGTTGAGTCTTCAAATGACCATTTCCAAAATAAAGTTCAGTTGATTTACACTTCAAGCTCAAATTTGCCATTAATAAGTTTTGTCTGGACGAAAGTAATTGAGCAGAGTATTTTCATTTATATTCATGCATTTATTTTTTGGTAAGCATGTTTTGAAATACTCTAGGTCCACATCTGCATATTATTTTTACGTCTAGCTGTTGATTCTCTATTCCAAAGTGTAACAAAACAACTGAGTTAAGTTGATACTTGGGGCAGGCTCAGTATTTTTAGGGCAATGGACGCCTGAGAGTGTTGGGGACTATGCTAGTGGAACAAACCATGTCCTTCCAACTTATGGTTATGCAAGAATGTATGGTGGCGTGTCTCTGGACTCCTTTCTCAAGTACATAACTGTCCAGACATTGACAGAGGAAGGCCTCAGGAAGCTAGGGCCCTATGTGGCTGTCATGGCTGAGGTTGAGGGGTTAGAAGCTCACAAAAGAGCTGTAACACTCAGATTGCAAGACATTGAAGTGCAGCAGCTTTCTTCGAGAAGATGAAATCCACTGAACCACCCGTCATTAGTCATATATCATCTATTCAGTAAATGATAGAAGTATATTCGGCTGCAGTAAATGATGGTCAAAAGGAGGAGTAGTGTAGTGCTTAGCTGATTTTGTTAGTGTGAACAGGTATTGCAGTGTGTGACAATGGTGATATAAGCAGTCTGTTATTTTTGTTTTTTCGGCAGGACAAAGTTACTATGCTTTGTTATTAGTTTTAGAAAACGAGGGCCAACAGAAACAACCATCAAAACTGTCGACTGATTTCATGTAATTTGAAGACATCTACTGCATGTTCAGATGTAAACACCATCATATTAAGCTTGTATAAGAGACAACGATGAGCATAGATATATTAAATTCTTTGGTGTATTGGTGATTTTTGGAGGCATTTGATCTTATTTTTTTTGCTTGGTATAGTTATGCAGGTACAGAGAAGCTATTATCACCGCCACAATTTTTTGTGCGGCTGATGTTTTATGCAGCAGTAGTGGTGCATAATATATTTGCAATCTCTTGTAAACTTTGAATTGTTACATTAGAAATCGAGTGAACTGCTGATACTATCTTTATGCATATCATGTTAGAAAGACAGGTTTATTTCATTGGTTAATTTTACACCGACAAAGGAATTATTATGTCGTCGAATAAAAAGCAAGTGTAATTAAATCAGCCACTGTGAACAAGAACCAGACTGGGATTGTTTTAAGCCATTCTGACCTCTACAGCTTCCAAGTCATCTCTCCGCGTTAAACTGGTGCTTGTTTGTTGAACCAGAATTTATTACTCCTGATTTGTGGTTGATGAGGTATACAAAAACTATTTTAAAGATGCCCAAGGCTCAGAAGTCATTCATGAATATAGATATCAAAACTGTGAGCCGATTTAATATAATCAGCAAAATTATCACATTAGGCTTGTATCAAGAGACAAAGATGGTCCCGCACCGATAACTCAGTTGGTTGAGGCCAGGACTTTTGGGACTTACCATCCCAAGTCCCAGGTTCGATTCGATCTGAGTGCATGGAAATAAGCGAGACACCCAATAATTAGTTAAGGTGTGCGTAAGCTGGCTCGGAGACCTAATAAAATATTATACTCCCTCCGTCCCAACCAATTCTTTACACTTTCCTTTTTGGGACGTCCCACCCAATTCTTTACATTACTAAAAATAGTAACTTTTAACAATAAATATATTATTACATCCACTACTTCACTCCACTTTTTCAACACTTTACACTATTACACCCACTACTTCATTTATTTTAACAATAAAATCACTATTACACCCACTATCCTTGGTCTCCGTGCCCGGACCAAATGTAAACATTTGGCCGGGACGGAGGGAGTATAAACTAAAAAAAAAAAAGAGACAAAGACGAACATGGATGTATTTTCTTGATCTGGGTCTGTATACAATTACATAGCTGCGATAGTCATGGCCGTAGTTTTCAGGATAATTTGGTAGTTAATTTGTGCATTTCACCAGCTCTCAAGTCTCAAGCACACCATTTCGTGCAGTTGGTGTTGTTCTATATTGCCCAACGAGGATCAATAAAGATGCCGACGAACGGACGAAGAACACATTGATGACGACAATGATTTCCCCATAAATAAAGATTGTTATTGTTGGGCCTAGATATTAAAGCTAAATATAGTCAAGGCCCATATCTGGAGAAAAGGCCAGTATCTGATGTCATCGATGTCATCCTAGAAGTCATAAAAGGATTTGATAGACTCTTTATTGGAATTCCAAATATCTGTAACTTTGATCTTAGACAGCATCACGTTTGATTATTTATTGGTATTCACTTACTTTCAAAATTGTAATATTTTGGTGTTCAATTTCTTTATGAAATTTCTAAAAAGTGAAAGAACATGTTTGATTGAAAGGTAAGTAAGTAGTTTTATTTTTTAAGAAATGCAACTCAATATGGGTTGAGTAGATAAACAAATGTGATCGCTCTATTTTGTTTTTAATAATGTAAAACTAATTTCTAATAATTCAAGTAAATTTATTTAGTTTGGAAAACACCAAGTGAAATATAGTGTTTATTTCAAATAATAGTTTCTTGTAATCTATACTATATCTTATAAGTTTATTTATTAGTTTGATTGATTCAATACCTTCCAAAAAAATTGAAAGTGCTTTTCAAAAAAAGTTAAACATATATAATTTATTCCATTTATTTATAATATAATAACATAATAGTTTGGATTGAAAACAATTCTAATAAACATTAATCTTCTAATTAAAATATATCTCTAAATAAAACCCAAAAACATTTATAGCTGAAATATAAATTTTTATCGAGAACTTGAATATCATTTAAAGTTTATATTAATTGAAAAATAATTTTTTAGTTAAGATTCAAGGTACCGCAAAAAACGGTGCCGAGAAGTGTTCATATAAATATGAAATTCGATAAAAGTAAATAATTTGGAAAAATAAGATCATATATAAAAATTTATATGATTTAAATTATAATATATATTACAATTTTCTTAAAATTAATGAGTCTTATTTTTAATTATACTATTCCTAATAATTTATCATTTTACATATATTAAAGATTTGAATAAAATTAGTATTTAAAGGCAATTTATATTTTGTGTAACATATTTTGGTTTTTATGCATCAATCCAAAAAAACATTACGTTAAACTATAACATTTATACTATACTATTGTAAGCAAAACATGAGTTTATTGTTGGTTTGATTGGTTGGTACACACTTTCCAAGAAATTGTAAATGTTTTCCAAAAATATTAAAAATATATAATTTATTTTATTTATAATATAATATTTGTTATAATAATATAGTATAAATAATATCGTAGTACACATCTAATACAATTGTAATCAATACAGTTGAATTATATATCTCAATCTCAATGTTACTCAATTTTTTTAAACTCTATTAAAATTATAAATTATTTTTTTTTTTAAAATCCTATTAAAATTTCAAAAAAATTAAATATATATAATCTATATTTTGGTTATCCCTCATTTTGGTTTCACCTAAAATTAAATAATAATATTATATATAAATAATAACATAAAATTTATACTTATATTAAAATTTGTACTTTTTATTTAATGTAGTTGTATTAAATAAAATCTATTTATAGAATTCAGTTTGACAACCGCTCAAACTCTTTAATTCATTTAAAATATCAATCAATTAAATAAATCTCATGAATATAATAATAATAATATTTTTTATCTATATTAAATTTTATTAAAATTATATACTAAATACAATCTAAACATATCAATTAATCGGTCCCAAACTATTCAATTCATTTAAAATTATCACTCATAATCGAATCTAACAAAAATTATAAAATTGTTATTACTTTATCTTAAAATAACAACTAATTAGTTGCATCTCAAGAATGATATAATATTATTATTATTATTCTATAATAAATTTTTATATGAAAGACAAACTAAATATTTTAATTTAATCACCGCTCAAACTATTTAATTAATTTTAAATATATTAAAAAATTTATAGATATCCATGCATCGCACATGTTATACGCTAGTCTATACTATACTATTATAAACGAAACATGGTTTTATTATTGGTTTTGTATGATTGATTAACACTTTTTAAAAAAAAATTAAAATACTTTAAAAAAATACATATTATTTATTTTTGAAAAAGAATTAATATAATTATATTACGTGATATGTCGAGACTCAACTACATCTTATTTACCAAATTCAGTTTCTCCACTATTATAATATTATATCTCATTAATGATATAATATTATTATCCTTTTATCTATATTAAATTTTATTAAAATTATATATTAATACAATCTAAACATCTCAATTTAATCACCCTCAAACTATCAAATTCATTTAAAATTTTCTCTTATAATCGAAACTCACAAATATTATAATATTATCATGAATTTATCTATTTTAAGTTTTAAAAGAACAATTAATTAATATATTAAATTAAAATTTATGAATATTTAAATCATAATATTATTTTATTTATATTAATTAAATTTTATTACTATGTTATATCTATATTATCTACGCTTTTATAGTGACACTGTTATAGTCTCTTTGTGTCTCACTCAAATTCAAATACACTCTTTTAGTTAAATTTTAATTAAAATATACAGTTATACTTATAATCTACTAATTAATATGTTTCTTTTTCATCGCCGTTCAAACACTTCAATTTATTTAAATTTATAATTTAATAATTAAAATAATATCTATACTATAATTCTTCTACTCAACTTCAAATACACTTTTTAATTAAATATTAATTAGATTATACTTTATCAAACAAATATATTATACATACAACTCTATTTAGAACATATATATTATACATAAAACTTTATCAATGGTGAAGTTCTATTTCTTAATAATAAAATGAAATAAATTATTATATTAAATTAAATATTCAAACCATATAAAATAATTATTTTATACTATATATATATTATGCATCGACTCTATCATCGATGTAGTTCTCTTTTTATATAACTATTCGCACGTAATATTATATTATATTTAAATTATAGTATATATTTTCTTTATTAAAAATAATAAAATAATCCTCCTTTTTAATAATAAAATAAATAATTTACCACATTAACTTAAATATTTAAATTATATAAAATAATTTACGTATACTATATATATATTATACACATAATTTTATCAACGGTATAATCTTTTTTTACAATTGTTCATGGGTATTATTATTTTATATTTAAATTATAGAATATAATTTCTATTTTAGGAATAATATTATAATATAATTTTTATCTAATTTAGTTGTATTAACATTTAACTCAATTTTATCACCCTTTTTAATTTAGTTAAAATTATAACCTATTAATCATATGTCATGAATATTAAAATAAAAAAAATTAATATATCATAATAATATATAAATAACATATAAATAATAAATAATAACATAAATTATTATATTAAATTAAATAATCATATAAAGTAATTAATATATAATTTATTAATGTAGCTCGTGCTTTGCACGAGTTATAAGCTAATATATATTTATTTCATATTAAGGGGTTTACTGTTGGTTTGGTTGATTTGTAATACTTTCCAAAAAATTGTTAACTGTTAGAAATAAAGAATTGACGCTGTCAGAGATTACTGCAGTCAGAGTTTACTGAAGACAATCAGAGTTTAAGCTAACGTCATCAGAGTTTAGAAGATGTCAACAGAGTTTACTCAATCAGAGTTTACTAATCGACAGAATTTATGATATCAGATTTTGACAGATGGAAACCGATAAATCAGGAGGTGATTGGAGATAAACAAGAAAGTGTTGTAATGCAATTCTATTACCTTTCTGGAAGCTATCTTTTAGGAAGATAATGATGAAAATAATATTTCTGTATTTAATGATCATTATATTTTCCATAATTAGATAGGGTAGCTGTATACTATATAAACACAGAATTTTGTTTAAATTGTAATCGTTCAAGACATATTATTCTCATAACCTAGCAGCTCTTAAGAACTTTATTTTTCTTGAGAGAGTTTTATATTCAGTCAATCAAAGTTAATACAAAGCAGTTCATCTTTTACATATTTGTGTTCATAATCGATTGTTTGGTACTATTATATTCAACCCCACCTTCTATAATATTGTATTATCTGGGTAACAATTGGTATCAGAGCAGGCGGTTAATTACAACTTAAAGATCTCAAAACAATGTCTAGAAACAAGTATGAAAGTATCAGAATCCCAATCTTGAAAAAGGCTGAATACCCTACATGGAGGGTAAAGATGATGATGTTCTTGGAAGCAACAGATCCTGGTTATCTAGACAGGATCAATGATGGTCAGTATCTACCAACTAAGCTAGTTCCATCAACAATTGTGGAAGGAAGACAGATTCCTGAATACTATACTCTGAAAGACAAGAAGGAGTGGACCAATGAAGAAAAATAAGAAGTCCTAAAAGATGCAGAGCTAAGAAACATTCTGCATAACAATCTTGACTCTGTGATGTCTAACATGGTAATTGCATGAAAAACTGCTAAAGAAATCTGGGATGCACTAAAGGTTCAATGTCAAGGAACTAAAGAAATCAAGAAGAACAGAAGATTTGTTCTTATACAAGAGTATGAATACTTCGAAGCTAAACAGAATGAGTCTCTCACTGATATTTATGACAGATTTCTTACTCTGTTGAATAAATTGGCTTTGGTTGATAAGGTGTATGATAATGAGGATTCAAACACCAAATTTTTAAGGGCTCTACTTGAAAAATGGGACTTACAAACATCTCTGATAAGAGATAGGGCAGATTTGGATGAGATGTCCCTAGATGAAGTGTATGGAAGGCTGAAAACTCATGACTTGGAGTTACAATAAAGGAAGAATATGAAAAGTAGTAAGGCAAAGTCTGTTTCCTTGAATGTTGAGACTAGGGTTGAAGAACCAATAGAAAAAGTTTCAAAAGTTTCAATAAAAAAAACAAAAGTTGTGATGGTAAAGGAAAACAGTGAATCAGAGTCTGAGACAAACTCTGATGCAAACTCTGATGAATCCACATACTTTGACATGATGCAGATGGTTGCCATGATTGTCAAAGGCTTCAAAATGATGAAGTATAGGAAGTACAGAAAATAAGGAAACTTCCAAAAGAAGCATGGATAGTCTGAAAATAAAGACAGATTTAGGAGGAGAGAAAACAAAGATGGTAAGGCTAAAACACTTCACAAATCAAAGATTAAGTGTTACAAGTGTAACAAGATGGGGTATTTTACTACTGAGTGCAGAAGCAAGGAATCTGGAAAAGCTCTCATAACCTCAAAGAAAGATTGAATGGATTTCTCAGACTCTGAAGAGGAAACAAACTATGCTCTCATGGAAAGCACTGATGCTCCCATCTTAAACTCTGACAAAGTACCAGACTCTATCTTCAATATTGATATTGAAAATGTGTATGAATTAAAGTCTTTCCTTAGAACCCTGTATGTTAGTTTTAAATCACAGTCTCTTGAGAATGAAAGATTAAAATTTGAAATTCAAACTCTGTCTTCTAAGAATGCTTTTCTTGAATCTGAAATTGCACACATGCTTAACACTAAGAAAGATTGTGAGAATGCTATTCACATGCAAACTCAGCTAGAAATACAGGTTGAATATTTAAAAGTTGAGATAGTTAAAGAACATGAAACTTTCAGAGTTTTGACAAAATCTGGCAAAAAAGTCCAAGAAATTATCTCTGACAAAAATTAGACATCTGCTTTTGTTAGGTCCAAATGTGTTGTAGAGGGGGGGGGTGAATACAAATTTTCAACTTTATGAAGCAATAAATACTTTGTAATAAATGAACACAAAGATTCAAGGAATATATGTCTTATATATAACTTGAAGGGGTTGCTACAACATTCATTACAATAGTACAACAGAAGTAAAGAGGGTAGTAAATGATACTAAGCTCTGTGAATACTCTCTCTCTCTTTTACAAGTGTTTCTTTCAATATTGCTCACACTAAAATGTTACATGAGTACTTCTATTTATACTACTTATAATATATGACTTGTAGTCTTCAACAAATAAGATATGGGTGGTCCAATGTTGTCCATGTAAATCTTATCTTGTCTTGAAAACTTGGAAATAGCCAACCAGATGATGCCACGTGTCATGTTGAAACTGTCCTCTATGTAGAACTTCTACATAGGAAATTCTACTTGGCTCTATCTCGAATTCTAAGTAGAATTTCTACATAGGAATTTCTACTTAGGAATTTCTACATAGAAAATTCGAGATAGCCTTCTTCCTGAGTACTTAGAAAATATTTTCACCTCCAGAATTTCTACATAGGAAATTCGACTTAGGAATTTCGACATAGGAAATTCGAGATAGCTTCCTGAGTTGAGTACTTAGAAAATATTTCCAACTCCAGAATTTCTACTTGGCTCTAAGTAGAAACTTATCCAGAATTTCTAGATAGGAATTTCTACATAGGTTCCCTTGTAAGTACTTAGAGAAATTCTGGGCTTCAACTTGAAACTTCAATGCAACATCTTGAACTTGTGATTTCTTCTTGTCTTCTATATTCTTCAACAAGCTCTTGAATATGGATCTCTATTTCTGACACAAACTTGCTATCAATGTCCTGACACTTGAGAGAATTGAATTTTAGTTGCTAGCAAGAACAACTCTGACGCAGATCTTCTCGAGATAATACCATGTTCAATTAGAAATGTGGCTTTCCAACAATTGCTTTCCTTCTTTTTCACTTGAAATCAATTAGTCTTATTGATACTGATAGTTATGATCTTGATTCTTTGAGTTACAAATCACTGGGGCATGAACAACTTTAACTTGAACTTCTTCCAATGATTTCTTCTTTGTTTGATCATATTTANGCCACTCCTTCACCACTGGTTTATATCCAACACGGACTTTTGAGATCATTTTTTTAAAAGCATTTATGTAGTCCACCGTTATTGGATTTGTTAGGAATATAATAATTTGATGATGTACAAAATACTAGAACAGGATTTAGCACAGTCT